>OX418216.1:136388344-136451385 GCA_948455865.1 Conomelus anceps | reverse complement strand
TGCGCGTTGGGCCAGCTAGTATATTATATATACAGAGTGTCCCATGTAAGGTGTAAAGGCCGGTTACCAGAGATTCTACATCAAATTTCTGACAAAAAAAGTTCAGTGACGTTTTTGAAATGGGCCTTTGTTTTCGAGATATCTCGATTTAAAGACTTTTTCGAGATACGCGCACTTCCCGCCATTAAATGCTCAATAACTCAAAACCTAGCAATCGGATTGGAATAAATTATGATAAAATTGCTGGAAAGAGCACTACATTTCGCTAAAGATACACGTATTTCAATATGTAACCCATCATTGAGGGTGTTTTTTTAGGGGTCAAAGTACAAAAACGTGAATTTTCCGAAATCTCACTGAAATTTAAAAGCGATTTTTCTCGATTTGATTTTAGAGTGACATAGTAAACATTTTACATGAAATACTTCCTTATTCCTTCAGCTTAAAAATGAGTCTAAAATGTTTCAAATTGATGAATTGCAAATGCTTGAAAATTGTTAAAAACTGTCACAGACCCACAAGAATTAGTGTCTAAGGAGAGGAGCTGAGAGAGTAGAAATTTCATTTCAAAATCTTAATGTACGGTAATCAGATGTTTTTCCAAAATAAATTATTAATCTCTGAGTAACCGCAGGAAGCCGTTGAAGGCAAACTAAATAAAGTAACAAGGCACACACTACATAAAAATACTGATCTACAGTAAGTACTGTATTACAGTACTCTTATCAGAAACTTCTTACCGAATCACAGCTCTGAAGTCATCGTTGGAAAAATAAGTGATTCTTCACAACATAATTATTCCTTAATCAAGTTGAATATTTCTAAGATTGTTCAATTGTATGAGATTGAGATCAGAAAATCAGTGTGTAACATATTCATTTCTGATGAAGTTTATTCAAGTGCTATGGTGTATGCGAAATTCATGTGTAGGATGCGTGCCATTTCACAATAAATTGAAAATATAGTTTTCAATTTGACGTAACCTGACAAAAGAATAAGCAGATACCAAACATTATTCATCATAACGTGAATCAGGCTAGTATAAATAAAAATCATTTCCAGCAATGCGCCGGACAACCTAGTATCCACATTCCTTGCCTCAAAGCATTAAGAGGCAATTCTTCCATGAGATCAAAAAGATCTAAAATCTTTTATTAAAAAAAAATTTATTTATGAAATTTTAGATAAATTTATTACATGAAAATTTATTTAGTTTTTTACATAAAATCTCAATAAATTTTTTATTTCAGATCACGTAAAAATTAAACAAATTCTCCACATTTAAAATGTTTGTTAAAAAAATATGGCCCAAGAATATGGAAAAACATCTGATTACAACAAGATTTTGAAATCAAATTTCTACTCTCTCAGCTCTTGTCCCTTAGACACTAATTCTTGTGGGTTTGTGACAGTTTTTCAACAATTTTCAAGCATTTACAATTCATAAATTTTAAATATTTTAGGCTCATTTTAAAGCTAAAAAAATGACGAAGTTTATCATGTAAAATTTTCATTATGTCACCCTGTAAACAAATCGAGAAAAATCGCTTTGAAATTCCAGTGAGATTTCGGAAAATTCACGTTTTTGTACTTTGACCCCTAAAAAAACACCCTCAATGATGGGGTTACATATTAAATACGTGTATCTTTAGCGAAATGTAGTGCTCTTTCCAGCAATTTTATCATAATTTCAATCCGATTACTAGGTTTTGAGTTATTGAGCATTTAATGGCGGGAAGTGAGCGTATCTCGAAAAAGTCATTAAATCGAGATATCTCGAAAACAAAGGCCCCATTTCAAAAACGTCACTGAACATTTTTTGTCAGAAATTTGATGTAGATTCTCTGGTAACCGGCTTTTACACCTTACATGGGACACCCTGTATAATATATGTAATAGATGTAGGAGGAAGAGAAGTCGAAGAAGAAGGAGAATGAGAAGAAAAAGAAGAATATAAATTACATAATTTATTCGAATATTTTATTACATTGAAATGATAATTTCACTTAAATTTTTCTCTAATTTAAAACAAAAAATTACAATTTATTTTACAACAATAACATCAACTTTCTACTATATTATTCCAATTCTTGATTACTAAGGGTCAGATGAAATCATTACTTCGGAATATATTCCTGCAAATTCAATTCTTTTCAAAATATTTAAAATTTTCTTTTCTCTTTTCTTAAATTTTTTTTTAAATTTTCAAAATATTTAATAATATTAAATATTTTAAAACGCTGTAAGAATCAATAGTTGGGACTATTTCGCAAATTTGACTCTTTTCAAAAATTTTCAAACTTTCTTCACTATTTCTAAAAATTTATTTTCAAAACTGAAGATTTTCAAAATATTTGACAATAGTAAATATTGTATAAATTTTTGGAAATTAAATTGTAACACTCCCGACTTCAACGTCATCGCTGTAGGCGTCAGATATGAAACAATTTTTATCTGAAACTAAATTAAATAAAAATTCAGCCATTTCTTCAGCAAAATTATCACTTTTTGCCAAGGCTCTGCAGTGATTTGTCCATTTCTGAAAAGAATAAAATAATAAATTGAAAAATGACCTTCTATATGTGTTATTACGGCTTGAAGTGAATTAAGGTTTGTTCATCTTAGATACAAAAAAGGCTAGATCAATTGTGTTGCTTTCCAAACAACGTCTCCATCGAATGATGGCTTAGAAGTAGCTCAAAGGTGTGCTAGACAGTATACACACTCTCCTGTGCGGCTAGACTCTGTATAAAGGTGGGAGTAGATTGTTGAAAACATAGAGCTTAATAATTTGTTTCGGTGGGCTTGGTATAGTTGCAACTCTGTTAGCTCAGTGAGAGAGGAAAGTAATCGTAATCTGTCTCACTCCTCGTTTGTGTAGTACGTTTTTTGGACCAAATCAAATTTTGAGGTCTATAATTAAAAAAATTCTCGGAGGATGAAACCAACATCGGTTAGACCTGTGCGTGGGTAATGAATTGGATGATGGTGATTGATGAGTTGGACCTACAGTTTTAGGTGGGTTCCGAACCACCGGGAAGTGATTTTACAGCAAAGAGCAGAGTATTTTTTGCTGGCCAATCCAATCGAACACCGCTTCGGCACTCGGCTATCACTGCTCTAAATAACTGTAATAACAGTAAATTAATATTATATAATTATGTAAATTCGTATGGCTTTTCGTGGTGGGGAGACCCTTACGGGTAGTTCCACCTCGCCGTTTTTTTAACGACTGCTTTTTTTATATGCAACCGGGACCGACGGCTTAACGTGTCCTCCGAAACACGGGAGTGGCTCGAGAAAAATATCTTGTACTCAACTGGGATCGAACCCAGGACCTTTGGCTTATCAGACCAGCGATAAGCCAACTTATAATATTATAAGCATGTGTATAATATATACAGAGTGTCTCGGAACTCTATACCAATACTTCTAGGCAGTGTTTCAGGGCCACTAACAAAAGTAAATATCATAATAAAATTTTTCTCAAGTCCCCAGTTACTCATACAGCCGCCATTTTGTTTTTTTCGCATTATTTTTTCATTCGAACACCATTGAATGTATAATTATGAAATTTTGTATACAGCTTTACAACAATTAAAACAATCTAAAAAAATTAATCAAAATTTTCCGACATTAAAAAACAAAATGGCGGACATTTAAAATCTTTGAACAGGATTAAATTGATATTGGCTAATGGTATCAAAGTTTGACTGTGAAAACTTTTATTAGATATTTTTATTGCAAACGGTACCTTATTTATCAAGATTGCCCTACAATTAACAGAGATATGCTACTTTTTAGGGTGTGCGGTGATTGGAAGCGGGTTGCAGTTTATGAACAAACAAGGAATAACTTACAAACAAAGAATAAAATGAAAGTTTATTTACCATAGATAATTACAAAGAATTAATAACAATGAGAATGAAAGCCTTGCAATGACAGTTTAAAGAACTGCAACCCGCTTTCAACCACCGCACACCCTAAAAAGTAGCATATCTCTGTTAATTGTTGGCCAATCTTGATAAATGAGGTACCGTTAGATTTGCAATAAAAATATCTAAAAAAACGTTATTCAAGTCATTTTGCAATGACAATAATAAGTAAAACAATAGACTTTATGGGGTAGTGATAGCCGTGAGTCGTAGCAGGTATCTTTTCAATCAGACAGAGATAATCTACAACTTCCTGGGCTCTCTTTGTAAGGGTGAACGATTGGATTGGCCAACAAAAACGACTCTGCTCTCTGCTGTAAAATCACTTCCCGGTGTTTTGGAACCTACCTAAAACTTTAGATCTAACTAAAGTCGGGAAGTGATAGCTTTGAGCCGTAACAGAGGTATCTATTCGATCAGATGGAAATAAGCTATACGAACTCCTGGCCCTCTTTGTAAGGATGACCGATTCGATCGGCCAGCAGGAAAGACTCACTAGCTGTAGAACCACTTCCCGACTCACCTAAAACTGTAGGTCCAACTCATCAATCACCATCATCCACGCTCATTAACCACGCTCCACGCACAGGACTCGGACCTATGTGGGCTTCATCTTAAAACAAAACAAGCCTAAACAAAACTAAATAAGTTAATAATTACTCACGTTGTAATTGTCCAAATCGGACCTCTTCAATAACTGCAAATCTTTGCTCGAAATATTCAAAATGCTCGATGCCACTTCGTAAGCTTCCGTTAGGGGCGCTGATTTTAAAAATTGCTGTTCTTCAACTTTTTCCAAAAATATCTGTAAAACAAAAAAATTGAAAAATTATTTGCACATACTCTTCTTATTGACAAGAGAAATTAATCCAATGTAACAATCACACTCTTATAATTATTATTAATAGTCGTCAATTTCCCATTCAAATTGGAAAACGCTAAGTACGGTACATGTTTATGAGGAAGGCTGAACTGATTTATTAAATTTAATATTTCTTCGGTTTTCCCAATATTTTTCCATTCTAAGAGACAGTGCCTCTCTTCTTTCCTATGAAAATTCTACCTTTCTCCTCTTTATTGGTACCGGGGCTATTTCCCATGACTCCACACACTTTTCATACAAATTTATATTCATAATTGTTTCGAGGTCTTTGATTTTTGCAAGCTTAAAGTCAGTTTGGACATTTTGAATACATTTTCCACCGTTTTTCAAATTATGGGTATATACAAGAATTCGTCTGGAAATAATGATAATTATAATTATAATTACTAGCAGGTTGCCCGATTAAATCGAATCTGAATTTCTGTAATGTGTAAAAAACCTATCTTTAAATCTAGTTCAATAGTCTCTTTTTTCTTCTACTACTTCTTTCTTCTTCTTCTTATTTTTCTTCTTCTTCTTCTTCTTATTTTTCTTCTTCTTCTTCTTCTTCTTCTTCTCCTTCTTTTTCTTTGAGCTGGAATTTCGATTTCAACCTTAATAGCTCTATTATTGCCTTGTTAGTTAGGCCTATAGTTAAATTATATGCAAAATTAGGATGATATTTTGTAGTCTAAAACATGTAGACTAATATTAACTCAATGGTCATGAAAAGCTCCGTCCAGCCATATTTATTCCTGTAACGAAGCGTTTTTGGACCTTTTTTATTAATTTAAACTTACGTTTTTCCTTGGAGGAAGATTTGCGATTTTGACCTTAATAAGCTCAAAAGAGAAAAAAGTAAGATTTTATAGAAAATTTTGTCTTCTAAAAAATTTAATACCAACTAAATTAACGTGAAAATCTCTGTTCAAGAGTTATAAACATAAATCTGAGGGGGAAATGTGAAAATTTGCTGAAATTACAATTTTTCTCTTCTTATGAGCTCTATAAATCCTCTTTTTCCGAATAAAGAAATTTTTTAAAGATTTTATCTCGTAGGAAATTTTATTCTCTACAAAAAAGATTATAAGAAAAAGTTTGCTAGAACGTACCGGTTCAGTTATAAACAAAAAACCTATCATGAAATAACTATATATCAATTCTCGTGAACGAAGTAACTCTGAAATTGTGAGTTCTAGCTCAGAGAAATCTAGAGCTAGACTATCGCTGGAATCCGAAAATGAACACTTGCACCATCTAGCGGCGTAAACTCAACTAAACATGACATTGATTCAGTTTTCATCAAATTATGGGCTTATCACTTATTATATCGCAGAGACAACTGGACACAATTTGTAGAAAATAAAATGAGCTACAAATTACAATCTTTTATATTTTCTTGTATTTCTATTCTATAAGCCACAATTAGTCAAAAAATGAACACAACCTCTGTTCACAGCGCTGATGGTTGAAATCGAAAGTGACATTGTTACAGTTTTTTGTAAAAACTGCCATTATCGCTGATTATATCGAGAAAATGCATTGCACATAATTTGTAAGGAACAATACGGACTAAAAATAAAGCTATTTCGTAGTTTCTTACTCATTTAACGCCACAATTTATCGAAAACGAAACAAACGTTCACAGTGCCAATGTTTGAAATCGAAAGTTATGTAGTTTTTTATTTATTTTTTGTAGACAAAATGATTAGAGGTAGTTGGGTGAGTTTTTTTTTGGTATCTGTATCTTTAAAAGCAACTCTTGCACACTATAAAAAGCTAAAATAAATATTTTTTCAATTGTTTTTTAAATATTTCAATATTTTCAAGACACTTTGGAAAGTCTTTATTTATTTAGGTACATCAACGTATATTTGCGATTTCAACCCATATACTTTCAACACTTCAATCATAATACTTTCACATTCATTATGAAAGTAACAATAATATTATTATTACATTTATGTGAAAGTATAAACATGAGTATAGAAAGTAAAGTTTTGAATAATTATTGTTGAACTTGTAGAAAGTTTATTTTCTTCAAGAATGGACCAAAATAAATAGACTAGAACTTTATTATATTTATAATAGAATAAAATAAGATTTGTATCAAGCCGGGCCAAAACTAAATTTAGGATTTATTTTTCAAATTAATTGAAATTAAGTAGAAATAGACTAGACTTCAGAATTATCACCGAAAAACTATTACTTGAGCCTAATTCTATCAAAAGCAAGAACTTAACACCACATTAACAACTCAATTACTACTCTGGTATTGAATGTACAGGCAAGTTTTAATAATCGACGTGTAGGAAAAGTTATTCTCTATAAAAAGGGTGCTCTACCAAATTTAGCTGTGATGCGTCGTTCCGTTGTTAAAAACTAAAAACTAGATAGAGTACATATTTTTGATGATGTTGAAGATCCATCTTGTTTCCACTAATATGTATTATAAACTTAAAAAACACTTTTGAATGGAAATTGACTCACGTTACGCCATAACGTGAGTCAATTTCCATTCAAAAGTGTTTTTTAAGTTTATAATACCTATTTTTGATGTTTAATCACAGCTGTGTCCTTTTCAGAATCCTAAACTTTTCTGTTATTCACTGTAAATTCAATAGTCTTATAGAAGTTATTTTCTATTAAAAGGTTTTCTACAAAATTTAGCTACGATGCGTCGTTCCGGAGTTATAAGCAAAAAACTAAATAGACTACTTAAATTTTGTATCGCGGCTTGTGAAATTATTTCAAGACCCACTTTCCCAGCAAACCTCTAGCCATAGAGGTTTCTGCGAGATTGGAGAAGGAAATACTCACCCCACCTAGCGGCTTAAATTAGAACTAGAATCTAACCCTAATAATACATGGCTTCGGTTTTTTGAGAATTACAACCTTCCCATTCATTTTATCGAGTAATATCATGAGACAAAATTTGTTGACAATGAAATTTTACATCAGATTAAGTATTTAAACTGAACATCATTTACAATTTAGTTGGGGATTTATTAGCAGTTTGTGAAAACACGAAAGAAATTTACGCTTTATGCGTTTTATCGACAAATTGTGGCTAAAATCCTGATTAAATCAATAATTATGTGATGAAGATTTATAGAATAAGTTATGCTCCACAAATTCAAACCTTGATATTTTACGGTAAAACCAACTTTAAGGTTGTAATTTCGATAAAACTGGGACACTGCATTATATCAGTCAGACTTTAGTACAGTTTTCACCGCTAGATGGTGTCAGCTGTCTCGTTTGTTATACCACAGATTAAGAAATTGTAACTATGGTTATGGTTATACTATGGCTAGAGCTTAGCTTGGAAGTGAGATTTCAAATCGTATTTCACAAGCCAGGATACTGAATCTGAAATACGTAGTCTACTTAGTTTTTCGCTTATAATTCATGAACGATGTATTGTAGCTAAGTTCAGTAACCTTTTTTTAGAAAGTAAATTTTCCTACAAGTGAGTTATCAAAAGTTGCCTGGAAATTGAATAAAAAAGGAAATACAGAATTATGAAAATAGGATACGGTTACCATTGATCTTCGGCAAAGCATAACTTTCTTTATGA
This sequence comes from Conomelus anceps, assembly GCA_948455865.1. Lineage (NCBI taxonomy): Eukaryota > Metazoa > Arthropoda > Insecta > Hemiptera > Delphacidae > Conomelus > Conomelus anceps. The sequence continues at coordinate 136,443,008 of OX418216.1, read as the reverse complement.
GACTCCATATCATAAAATGACAATTTTTCCAGTTTTAATGAACTATTTAGTGTGTGCGTCAATATATAAACATCACAAATTAATTGAAATACTAACATATCTAGGCTATAAAATAATTATTACAACTGATAACTTAGATTCAACTTGCAACTCGAGAATTTTCAAAAAACAAAGTTTCCAATTTGAATTGATAACACAACAAATTCCAAATGTTAACATCTAGTATATAATTTTGCAATAACGCACAGATGGTGACGGAAACCCACAAAATTGGAGGGTCCGAGGGTTCCTACCCCTGAGAAAATAAGTTGTTTTCTCGGTATTGAAAGTGCAACTCTAATTTTTTTGTAGCAATCGACCTTTTCCCTTACACTATCCATTGATTTATTCATGACGCGTCAAATTTTACAATCACAATACCGTATTTGTTTTTTTTTTTTTGAGGATGAAGCTCACATAGGTCTGCGCAGACCCGTGCGTGGGATGATGATGATGATGATTGATGAGATGGAACTACAGTTTTAGGTGGTTTTCGAACCACCGGGAAATGATTTTACAGCAGAGAACTGAGTCTTTATTGATGGCTAATCCAATCATTCACCCTTACAAAGAGGGCCTAGGAGCTCTTAGCTAAGTTTGTAGCCCGTTTATTTTCTACAATTTATGCCCGATGCATTTTTTCATATTTCAGGTAAGGTCAGAATTTGATGAAAACTGAATCAATGTCAAGATTAGTTCCAGTTTACACCACTAGATGGTGCAAGCGTTCACTTTACTGTTCCAGCAGGCAGCTACGGCTAGAGCCTTCCTAGGAAGCTGGGTCCTCAGATTTATTCACAAGCCGTGAAAAAAATACGAAGTCTATTTTGTTTTTTTGCTTATAAACCCTGAAATACGCATCGTAGCTAAATTTAGTAGAATACCTTTTTTGTAGAAAATAAATTTTCCTATCATGTTGTTATTCAAACTTGAAAGTAAGTTTAATAATAAAGGGGTTACAGGGGTTTGTAAACGAGCAACTTTTACGATTCAGTTTCGGCCTTTTAATCAAGTAACCAGTACATATGAAAAGAGAATATCGAATTAAAGTTTTTTAGATAGGTATTACACATTCTAGAAATCCAGATTCAATTAAATCGAGCAGCCTTCTAGTTTATCTGATAAAATATAAAAGGGTAATGGCAAGGATTTTGCCACCAAGTATGATAGCCCATGTACAACAGTAACATAGCCGATTTCGACTGTAGGTGACTCTTCAGACCTCAACATTATGTTTTTGGTTCAAAGAGCGTACTACGCAAACGAGGAGTGAGGTAGGTTGCGATCACTTTCCTCCCTCACTGAGAAAACAGAGTTGTATCTATGCCAAGCCCATTGAACAAATTGTGAAGTTCTATGCTTAATATTCCACTTGCACCTTTACACAGGGTCTGGCTGCACAGATGAGTGTGTATACTATCTAGCACACCTCTGAGCTACTTCCAAGACATCATTCTATAGAGACTTTGTTTGAGAAGCAACACAATATTGATGTAAACTTTTTTGTATCTGAGATGAACAAAACTCAATTCTACTCAAGCCACAATAAATGCTCATTATGCCCCTCATTTTGAAAAAATTACCTGTATCATTTTGAAAAAATTACCTGTATCATTTTGAAAAATTCCCTCAATTTTTTGTTGGCAGCCGTAATACGATTTCTTGCCTCCTGAACATGCAATCCAGATTGTTTATAAAATTCAGAAAATTTCTGTTCATAAGAATGCACCTTGGTTTTTTCAATTGATAATTTGTGATTGAAAATTTCTTCCTGGAAAAAATGTGAATAAAATTTGTTAGTCATTATTACTAAAACTTGACACCACAAATTAATAAAACCATACAAGGGAGTATCCAAGGACCAAAAAAATTTACATAAAAAAATTATATTATCATCAGTTGTACTCATAGGCATAAAAAATGCAACATTTAACTTCTATCTATATAAATAAAATTAGAGTTTTGTCTGTACATTTATCAGAATTGTATATTTTTTGGTTATTTTTACGTTTTATACATTAAATAAGCCGAAAATAGTCTTATCTCACTTTCTGTCTGTCTGTCTGTCTGTCACGGCCGCAAAGGTATTTTTCGCGGCCTTCTCCTCAAAAACGAGAGCATCGATCGGGATTTTAGTTATTGAACAGTATTGAAAACATTATTGACAATGTCTTTAGCTATAAAAAACTAAATTAACTTTTTTTTTTAACAGAGTAATAAACGTTTAAAAACCAAGTACTGTGCGATTTTGGATACATTTTACGCGGCCTTCTCCTCAAAAACGAGAGCATCGATCGGGATTTTAGTTATTGAACAGTATTGAAAACATTATTGACAATGTCTTTAGCTATAAAAAACTAAATTAACTTTTTTTTCAACAGAATAATAAACGTTTAAAAACCAAGTATTGGGCGATTTTGGATACATTTCTTCCAAGTTTTATTACCACATAAGAATAAGAACAAATCACGTAATTTATCATGATATATCAATCAGCTGTTCTCAAATATAAATGGTGGGCCCTTCGCGGCGTTATTTACGCTGTCTGCAGACTTGTGTAGTCGGAGCATTGCAGTCTTTTAGGAAACATATGTCTGGTGAATTAAAGCTCATCTTATGTTTTATCAATTATTTCTTTGTTGAAAAAAAAAACAAAATTTTCTAATTTCAATTTATCAAAACAAAAATTAACATTTTAGGAAGGTGCGGTTTGTGCTAGGCTCTTGGGAATTCGCCAGGTAGCACTATTATTATTACCACAAAAGAACAAATCACGTAATTTATCATGATATATTAATCAGCTGTTCTCAGAAAATATTCTCTCCGATACCTGTCACTGAATTGCTGACGTTCTAAGTTGTTTACTAAGGGCCCGTTCACACGATACAGTTTTTGTGCGGTACAGTAAATTTGCTGTATCAGTTATTTTGCAGTGCTTTCGTTTGCATGTACATTTCATATTGTATGTTCACACAATACTGTTTCGACTGGATCCAGTAAAAAAGCTGTTCTAGCCGATTTCTACATTCGGTTTTGTCTTCGAAAACTGTATCACTAAAATCAGCTGTACCGCAAAATAACTATCCGTATCCGGTGGCACATGTATTGTACCGGTAATGGATAATGTTCAAACGATACGCTTATTACGCTGGAAGCAGTCTTCAGATCGTCAGCATTGATCTTCTTCATTGATATTCTTCAGCATTGATCTTCTTATTAGTGAATTCCTGTGTTCAGAAGTGGAAGATATTAATTGCGAAAATTTAATTTCTCTAATATATGAGAGACCCGCCTTGTGGGACAAGACTTAAGATTAATATAAAAATAATGAGAGAAAATGTGTAGAATATTGAAATCAGAATTTGCGTACTTTGATCAAAATTTAAGAGAAACCTTCAGTAAGAAAAAAAATCTTACACAAATAATCCTGGACTGGAATAAATAAAACTGAACTGGAAGCGCAATGGTGGGAGTTGCTGGTCTCCTATCGGGCGCCTCCCCAGGTGGCGGATTGGGGGATGCCTCCTAGATATAGGTGGTACCGGGGAAATGAAATACCCGGGGTGGACCAAAACCAGCATAGAAACTGCTGCCTTGCAGATGGAGGTCAATGGAAATCCAAAGGCTAGGGGAAGAAAACCCCAATAAAAAATTGACTGCTGCCTTGTAGTTCAGCATTGGTTTGTTAAAGGCTAAGGAAGGAAACCTGAAAAAATTCCCTGGTCCTCCAGGTTGGGGGTTGGATGTGGGGCTAACTCCCCCACTCCATAAAATAAACATTTGTTATGGAAGCACAAAATGGTTGGAACGGACGGCCCTCAAGGAATTTAGTAAAGGAACAGACATTTAAACGATCGCTGGATAGGGACCGTTGGCGACAATTACTAGTGCAGGCCAAGACCCGTCCTGGGTTGTAGGGCCACTGAAGAAGAAGAAGAAGAAGGAAGCGCAATGGAAGAAGGAGGAGAGCACAGCAATAAGCAGCAAAGCCGGACCGTGTGAACATCACAGTACAGTTGACGCCGTACAGTAAAAAAGCCGTACCGCAAAAAACTGTATCGTCTGAACGGGGCCTAAGCTGCTAACAACTTCATGATCGTTGCTATCAAAAAAGCCGAAACATATTTAGTCTTATTTCTAAACATAATCCGTACGAAGGACGGGCACAATAGCTAGTGATTTCTATAAAAACATCATAATATGATAAGCATATTATGCTTCCCGATTCACAAAAAATGCACATTGGCCGTTCTTGAAAATTAGTTTTGAATCTTCTTCTTCTTGTCAACAGATCTTATAATAGACTCTAATCATGCATCAATATTTTCTCTGTTTTTTTTTTCAATTCCACGATTTAAGAAAAAATTGCAATGCAATCAGAAACGAAAAACGTCAATGCTTGCACTATAAATGGGATAAAAGTGGATAATTGGGCTAAGAATCAGCCTTCGCAACTTCTTCCATTTTTTTTATTTTTTATTTGAAATGAACCGGCTGTGCAATGTTTTGTTTTTCACTAGCCAAAACTAATCTGGATCCTATAGTGGCGATTTGTTTTCATTGTAATTTTTTTTATATTCCTCAAACTTCAAAATCAATAGCGATTTCAATTGAGTCTATAAAAATCGATATACGAAGTTTCAATAGTCTTGATTATACCTTGCTAGAGCACAGACGGACGGACGGACAACGATAGGCCCTACAATTTTAATAAGGCCCTGGCGGGTCCCCAACAACACACATTGAGAGCTATAAATTAAAAATGTCTACCATTAGAAATGAAAATAATACATAACCAATGTAAATAGATAATAAAAATATAATTTATTACCATTTCCCTTAAACGTTCCACAGCTTTATTCAATTCATCTTCTACAGCTGCCTGTCCCTCCAATAAAGAGATCTTTTCATCTTTCAGCACATTTACCTATGTAAAAAAAGGAATAATTAATTAAAAAAAACTTTAGGTTAGGTCAGATTAGGTTCGGTTAGCTTTTATTGGTGGGGAGACCCTTACACGGGTAGTACCACCCCGCTGCTTGAGCCATATTATTGGTAACATGGTGGACCTATAATTTTAGGTAGGTTCCGAACCACTCGCAAGTGATTTTACAACGAAGAACACAGTCTTTTTTGCTGGCTAATCCAATCGGTCACCCTTACAGAGAGGGCCCAGGAGAGCGTTGTTTATCTTATCTTATTGAACAGATACCTTCTACGGGTCACGGCTATCACTTCGCAATTGAAAAAAAAAGTTCACTGAAAAATATAAGTTATTGGCGGCTCTGGTTTGTTAGAGCGCTTGTCTGTGGTAAGATAAGACTCTGGCTGACTTCATATTCCTGCAGCCTTGGGTTCGAATCTCATTCCGCCATGGATGTTTCTCATCATTCACCCACGCACAAGTCTCCAGACTAATGAGGATTTCTTTAATGTTTATTTAATCTGGATAGCCTACTTAGAGATGAATTATTTCTCTATTTGAAATATAAAGATGCGTCAATATGAGCTTTACTGACCACAATGTTCCAAGGGATACTTGGAGTGCGTTTAATCGAAAGGTTTTTCAAGTCTCCTTTAGTTATAGGGAAGACTCTAAGTAAGGGTTTCTCTCTTCTAACGCAACTTGTTCTTCTTCTTCTCTAACGAACGTGTTTCAAGTATAGATTGAGTCAAGGAAAGTTTTTTTTGTTTCACTTCTAACAACCAGTATAGTCCTCCTTAAATCTAAAGATAGTCTTGAAAATCATTCATTCAAAAGGTTTTTTCAAGTCTCCCCTGAATTACCTCAAGATAGGTTTTCATAGTTTCTAACACAACTTGTTCTTCTTTTACCTCAAGAGAAACTAGAAAATCATCATTTAAAAGTGTTTTCAAGTCTACCTTGAAACCTCAAGGAAAAATTCATCAAAATGGGCTTTACCTGAATTTGAGCAAGTTCCAGCTCGTCTTTAAGTGACATTATTTCGTTCGTAAGTAGCTCACAATCCTCCGAAAGTCTTACATTTTTATTCAGACTTGAACAGCTGTCTTCTTTGCTCTGGCTTTCGTTCAAGAAACTCATGGCAACTTTTTTTGAACTTACACGTAATAATCTGCAACAAAATAATAATAATAATAATTCGGCATTGCCGAAAATTGTTTCGATAGATCATAAGAAACTTAAGTATATTTTCTTTCATATATATTATTATTTCTGTTTGTTTTATTGTACGCCTATGTCTGACTTTTGGCAATAAATAAATTCAAATTTAAATAATAATAATAATAATAATAATAAAATAATAATAATAATAATAATAATAATAATAAAATAATAATAATAATAGTAATACTAATAATAATGATAGGAAGAAGGAAAAGCAGAAGCAGAAGAGGAAGGAGAAGAAGAAGAAGAAGAAGAAGAAGAAGAAGAAGAAGAAGAAGAAAAGAAGCAGGAAGAAGAAGAAGAAGAAGAAGAAGAAGAAGGGAGGTTTATGAAAAAAGGGACTGTTTAATGAAATTTGTAGGACAGAAATTTGTATTTGACAGAATTTTATAATTCAATAGCATTATCAAAAAAATAGAATTGTTAGAACAAACATTAAAATTATAAGCCAAATAAATAGCGTGAATTATAAACAAAATTTCACATACCAATAAAGTAATCTAATGAGGCCAAGTCATTAAAAACATGAAAAATAGAGTTTAATAATTCATCAATTTAATAATATTAACAATAATAAAAAGAATTAAAAAAAAAAACAAAACAATAAAGTTATTATTGATAAAATTAATAATTACAAACAAAAATGCAAATACATATCGATATGTTTTTGACAATCACCATCACAGAATGAAGCGCATGCTATTGAATGATTTAAGACAGATAGGAACACCACCACCAATGTGAATACCACCATTCCACAGCATGTGTTTTATTCTGCGATAGTGATTATCATCGAGTATTGGATGCTCCACTGTGCAAGCACTCTTGGAAGATAGATCATCTAACTCTTGGAAAGGTCAAAAAATAAAATCATTGAGGAAACAGAAATAAAAGAAAAATGGAACTCGAAATTAGCAAGAAGTATGAAACAATTGAAAATAAAATAAGAAATAATTATTAAAAAAAATGAAATGAAAAAAATTGCAATAGCCGTAAGCCGTAGCAGCTAACTGTTCAGTCAGATAAAGATAAGGTGCGAGCTTCTGAGTCCTCTTGTGAGGGTGATCTGCAAAAAATACTCTATTCTTTGCTGTAGAACTACTTCCCGGTGGTTCGGAACCCACCTATAAAACTGTGGATCCATCTCATCAATAACCATCATCCAAATTAGTACTCACGCACCAGTCTCAGACCTATGTAGACTTCGTCTTCCGAAGAAAATAAAGAACTGAATGCAACAAAATCATAAAGAGAACACAATATAAACATAATAGAATTAAAACATAATAGTTTACAACATAACGCACAACAATAATTTAAAATCAATAATAAATGGTCTCAACCTAACATAATTACATTAAAATAATAAAAAAATGTCAACTCACTCTTGTTCAAGAGCCTTTACTTCTTTCTGTAGTGCTTCTCTATCATTGGTCAGCTCTTGTATACGGGTTTTATTCTGGGCCAATACTATTCCAGCTGCCTTAAGCCTACCTTGAAGAAACGCCGTTCCTTCAATATTTTTCAAATTCAACTGGTTCTGTAATATTAACACAAATATTGATAATAAATTATGATAATTCAAATAAAAAACCTCTCATCCATCTCATTACTCACACATAGGTTTCAGACCTATATGGATTTCATCCTACAAAAAACAACATATATAAATAATGAAGACATGAATATTTGTCATTTATCAATTATCAAGAATGTTTATTTCAAATTATTCACTTTTATTCGATTATCAAAAATGTATATTTCAAATCAATCACTTTTATTTTGTTTTAAATATGAATCATTCTAGTATTAATATAAACGTATCATATTTTTAACTTGTTCAATGTTTAGGCTAATTTGTTTAGTTTTATGAACTCACTGCTAGCTTTCAAGAATGCTTTGCTAGTAGTGCTAATTCAGTACTTTTATTCCTAGTTATAGTTTGCATTTTATTCTAGTATTTTCATTAATGACTTTTGTTTCTTTATGTTTTTCTAATAATTGTATTGACAAATAAATAAATAAAAATAAACGAATGAATCTATTAAATTCATGGAAATACATATTAAAATAATGATTGAAAAAATATTTAGTTTAGCTTTTTATAGCGTACAAGAGTTCCTTTCACATCAACATAAACTAAGCCTCACTTCAACTAATTGATATAGCAATTAATTATGGTAACTAAGATTATAGTATATAAGATTGTATAAATGTTGATCTGACTTGTCTTTTATGACTCCTTAACTGGAGTCTCCAAGACGTAATCTAAAAAAACCATCATCCATCTCATTACCCACGCACAAGTTTCATCCCTATATGGGTTTCATCCTACAAAAAACAACATATATAAATAATGAAGCTATGAATATTTGTGATACTTAAATTTGACTAAATAAAATCAAAATTCCACCAGAGTTCGTAAATAAAATTATTATAACTTAATAAAAATCCGATTATAACTCAGAAAATTAACTTACTTGCTTTCCAGATAGGTTTGTATTACATTTTTCCTCATCATTATTAATTGCCAAGTCATCTTTTAACATCTTTTTATTCTTCTTTATCATCTTCTTTTCTGGCTTTTGTTCTTTTTGCACACGTCTGCGAAATTTCATCAGACACCTGCACACCTTTTGATAGCGGGCTTCAAAACGTTTAATCTATAGTGAGAAAAATAAAAAATAAAATTATTATTTTATCAATTAGTGCAAGAAAAAAATTGTCGCTGTGCGCAGGGGTTTGTTAATATATTTTTTTTGTGAAATCAAAATTAATATTATTTTTCTGTAAGAGACTCCTGAATTTTGTGCTTCAAGGTGAAATCTCTAGTGAAACAGACGTAACCTAAGATTTTGATTCTACTTTGAAATATTTTGAAAAGCAGTCTTGGGGAAATAGCCTTTTGTATTCACATTGATTATATTAGTGTATTGTTACGAGAGCAAACAAGCAGTTAGTCACGCACTTGTTCTATTTAAATCATTCTATTGTTTTCATGGTTGGACGTGACTTCGACTGGTCTTCATCCAATCTTCTAATTCTCTCTCCTTAGATGTCTTTGTCATTCTTATTCTTCAAGTCTGCAACTCTCTCACTCAATTGATTTCTCGAGACTTCTTCAGATTTCTGGAACGACCGAGATCATGTTTCTTGAAGTTTCTCAAAGCGTCTGGTGAGCTCCAATTCTTGGAATCATACAACTACAACAGCTATATAAAGGAGTCCACGTGAACCGGTAAATCAGTTCTACAAAAGCTTGCATGACAGTTACGTTTACAAACATGCGTGACAGATTGTGTTACATATCCAGTGGAGTAAACAATGCTCGTTTCCAGTGTATAATGCAGAGATAAGTGTTTACTGTTTATGTAGCTTACTAATAGTTTAAAGACGTTGTGTTAAGTGATATTATTTGGGACTGTCAAATAACGAATTGGACTGTGTTTTGTAAGTGATTAGTGGCTCTTTTTGTCATTCCTTTCTACATTATTGTACAGTTTATTGGACTCTAGTTTCTTTTGTTATTGATCAGCCTGTAATTACTTATTCATTAATTCTTGTAAATAATTGCTGAAAATAGCTATCAGCTTGTCATTTGATGATCTGTTTTTATTTATTAATTGAACTTGCAATTATTTGTGTGTAAATAGACTAATTTGTGTAAATAAAGATCAAGTGTGAACTTTAGTGTTGCCAGCCTTATTTTAGCTATCAGAACCCGTAACAGTATGTTAGTGTCACAATAGTGACAAAGCCCACTCAACATTATTTAATATTAATAATATTATGATATTTAATTTTTGATTTTCCAAAGTGCAAAGCAAGAAGAGGAAAACGTTCTCCTTTTAAAAATTGTTGACAAGGCGTCCGAAACATGCAATTACAAAAATGTAACTCTCAGCATTAATATGCTGACTGAATTTTTTCCAACCAGCCGAATAACGCTCACTTCATGTGCAGCAGCGGTTGCGACAACTGGTCTTGGTCTAACCCGACAGACGTCCGTTCACAGTAATGTAAGTTTCAGATTTTATAATTTTTAATTAATAATTTCCATAATTTCCTCTCACAAAATTCACAGTAATTAATACCTTCAGATAATATTAATAATAATAATAACAATAATTACAACAACAATAATTATCAAGAGAACGTTATCCCATTTTCCCGAATTCTTGAGTTATATTTATTACATTACTTTATTTCATATAATTTCGTTATGACTGAATTGTTTTTACATTTAACCAATTGTAGATTTTGCATTTTTTATTTATTCTATGAATTTTTATCGTATTAAAATTAGAAAGAAAGGAATTAAAAAAATAACCAAATATAATAAAAACAACGTATACATTTTTAACGATTTGACTTTCCATTTCATCTTTCCACAGAAAACTCAAACACCTTGTGTTTTGTTTTTTGTGTCTCTGAAAAGAAGAAAACACTGGTGGAGGCGTTTCATGTGGTAATTGAATGAATTGATCAATAACGAACGATTAAATTAATCTGGGGATCAATTAATTTGGTTGTTCACATTTAGATCCTAACCGTCACATGTGGATGTGCTAAACGCCACAAATGGTGTACCGTCATAGTTACGGTAGTGAAATGAATAAAGAAATAAAAACATTTTTTGTATTGAATGTTATTAAAGTATTGAAATTTCCACTATTGTGTGAGATAAATTTTTCCATCAATTATTTTGTGAAATATGGAGGCTATAAGTTGAAATTCTTCAGTTTTCGGAGGCAATTATTTTATCTGTGTGATGTTTTTCATGACGAAATACTACATAAACAATCTAATATCAAAACTGACGCTTTATTTCTATTTAAATTATGATTTTTACTCTCTTTTTGGAAGGGATGCATATCGCTTCTAAACAGAAGCCTCATCAGCCTGCGACCTTTATAAGTGAAATGCATCCTTCCAGTATAAGTGAGTAAATTAAAAATTATCATTTAAATAGGAATACAGTGTCAGTTTGATATTGGATTGTTCTGTGATGTTTCCCATGACGAAATACTTGATGAACAATCTAATCTAATATCAAAACTGACAATGTATTTCTATTTAAACTATGATTTTTACTCACTTATATGGAAGGGATGCATTTCACTTCTAAAGAGAAGCTTCATCAGCCTGTTATCAAAACTGGCACTGTATTTCTATTGAAATTATGATCTTTACTCATTTATACTGGAGGAATGCATTTCACTTCTAAAGGATGAAGCTTCTCTTTAGAAGTGAAATGCATCCCACCACTATCTCCAGTAGGAGAGTGAAACTCATAATTCAAATAGAAATACAGTGTCAGTTTTTTATATTAAGATTGTTCATCAAGTAAATAGTCATGGGAAGCGTCACAGAGGGGACTCGAGAATCACAATTTGACACAAACTATGACATTATAGTCTCAATAGAATAAGTTCACAGTTGAGCCCACCGCAGGCTAAAAAGCGACGTTGCCAAATTTGGTAAAATTTCAATAGGAACAAATCCACAATTTAATGAGTCATGTAGCCTAATTAATATACAGAATGTTTCGGAACTCTCTACCAATACTTGAAGGCAGTGTTTCTGGATCACTAACAAAAACGTTATTCTAGTCAATTTTTATATCATTAGACATTATTAATTTAATCCTGTTCAAATATTTTAAATGGCCGCCATTTTGTTTTTTGATGTCGGAAAATTTTGATTAATTTTTTAAAGATTGTTTTAATTGTTATAAAGCTGTTTGAAACATTTCAAAATTTTACATTTAGATGTGTTCGAATAAAAAAATAATGAGTGAAAAAAACAAAATGGCGGCTGTGTGAGTAACTGGGGATTTTAGAAAATTTTATTACGATATTTACTTTTGTTAGTGGTCCAGAAACACTGCCTAGAAGTATTGGCAGAGAGTTCCGAAACACCCTGTATAGATGTAATTAATAATTAATTATAGATGTAATTAATTATTAAATACATCTATATATTAATAAGGCTACATAACTCATTAAATTGTGGATTTGTTCCTATTGAAATTTTACCAAATTTGGCAACGTCCTTTGGCGGCGGGCTCAACTCTTAACTTATTTTATTAATAATGTAGCTGTAATATGATAATCTTGTAGAAATGCTTTCCAGACATTATTAGTCCTGACAAAACAATTGATGGAGTTGAAGGTTTAGAAGAGATTAAATTTAATCTAGCCTAGTATAAAATTTCAAATTCTGTGAAAATCAGATTTTGCACGGATATTACTCAGCTTTGTTTTGACAGATTGGTTTCTACTTTCTTGCAGGTTTGACGCCTAGTGGGACCAAACTCCCCGAAGAAGATAAGGTATTGGTTCTCACAAGTTAGTTTGAAGTGACTGACAATTGAATAAACTGACAAATATACATAAACAGAATTTATTAATTTCGAATTCCTTTAATTGCTATTACTTTATACTGAAGACTTCCGCAATGGCGGATATTGACAACGGCATTAAACAGCTGATGGGAATCGATGAATGCTACTGTACAAAAATATCAGTCACCACCGGGAATCGAACCACGGACCTCACAATTGCCGGTTGAGCGCCCTTAACCACCAGACCATGGAGACCTTTCTGCACAGCAGCATTCATTTTCAACTTGGCCATATCGGCTCGTATCTCACAAGTTAGTTTGAAATGACTGACAATTGAATAAACTGACAAATATACATATACAGAATTTATTAATTTCGAATTCCTTTAATTGTTATTACTTTATACTGAAGACTTCCGCAATGGCGGATATTGACAACAGCATTGAACAGCTGATGTTATTAATGAACAGCTGATCGAAATTAATAAATTCTGTATTGGTTCTCTTGTCCAACTTGAGCAAAGAAAATATCAGTATTTAATTTTATACAAATTCGGCAGTTAAGACAAGACGATCAATATTAAGTATTACGGATTGATTTAGGGCGTCTGCTTTTGTTGATTCATCATTTGTTACAAAAATGTTATTGCTTTCTTGTTAATTACGGTATTATTTGTTATTACTTGTTTGAACTCTGTTACCTGTTTATAATTTTGCCTGGTCTAGATTATTATCATTATTATTGTTAGTATATACTTATATAATATAATTATGTATAATTGTATTATATTGTTCCTGTATGTGTTCTGTGCTTGCTTTCTTTTTGAGTATTGTTATTGGCTTCAACTCATTTGTGTGACACAATGTAGTAATGTAGACCTGACACAATGTAATTCGTTTATTCATTTACTCAGCTTTTGATATTTGGTATTTTGATATAATTTATTCACAAATAAATATTATTTTGAAAATAAACTTACAGTTCTCAACTGTATGTCGAAACGCGCTCTCCAGGCAGCCTGGGCCACTTGCTGTATACGGCGCTCCTGAGTTACTCTGTCCTGACTGTTTTGGACCATGAGTTGAAGTCCGCCCAGATCACTTTTGATCTCATCCATCTTTGACACTAGTTTAGCATCAATGATGTAGTCCACTTGTGCGGCCAACTGGAACAAATATGGAAAATACTTAAAAATAAAGATATTTCACATTTAAAATACACACAAGCTTAGTGGTTGGCTGAAAAGTCATGAAAATAATTAGAAAGAAAGATATTTAACAATAAATAGACATACAAATTGTAGAGAAGTGATAGCCGCGAGCCGTAGCAGGTATCTGTTCAATCAGATTAGATAAGCAACGCCCTCGTAGGACCTGTTTGTAATGGTGACCGATTAGATTGGCCAGCAAAAAAGATACTGTTCTTTGCTGTAAAATCACTTCCCGGTGGTTCGGAACCCACCTAAAACTGTAGGTCCTACTCATCAATCACCATCATCCAACTCATTACCCAAGCACAGGTCTCAGACCTATGTGGGCTTCATCCTAAAAAAAAATGGCTATGCTTGAAAAAATTATAAAAAATAATTCTAAATCGAGAGATTAAACAATGGAAATACACAATAAAAACTTAAAAAACACTTTTAAGTGGAAATTATAACAAAGTGTACTGTGGGTCGTCTGACGATGCTCTTGACAACAGAGTGAAACGGCCGTCACGCCATAACGTGAGTTATAATTTCCACTTGAAAGTGTTTTTTAAGTTTTTATTATATATTAGTGGAAACAAGATGGATCTTCAACATCAGAAAATAAACAAGAATAGTGGCCATGGGAGTAAATCCTGTATAATAAACAGCTACTTGCTGTTATCTGTTGAGGAGACTCCAATGCTGGAGAGTGAGGGATTGAAGGAAGAGGAGGGGAAGAGTGATGAGATGAAAAATGAAGCAGAAGAAGGTGAAGGGGAAGGGGATGGGGAAGGTGAAGGGAAAGATGAAATAATAAAATAAATCAGCATAAACGTGCTTAGCCCACTAAAAAATCCATGACAAATATTAATATCCAACAATGAATGGACTTAACCTTGCACATGCATAGTAATTCTACGCACATAATGTGGAGTAATGCATTTTTTGTATCTGAGATGAAAAAATCTAAATAATTCACCTCAAGTCACAATAATGCAAAATTACGAGAATACAAGCTCTTATAAATGTGGACAAAATTTGGTTGAAAATATCATTATAAAAAATGTTTAATTAAGGATGGTTTATAGTAAAAGATATGTTCACTTTGAGTTAGTGTCAATGGAGAAATATCAAGTAGGACTATGCTATTGAAAATTATAATATTTATAATTCAATGAAGCTTAATAGAACATCAGAAGCCAATGCAATGAAAAATAATAGATGTAACATAAATATATATAAATATGAAATATGTAAATATATAATATTATATGAAATAACATAATATTATACTTTATATAAGATATTTGAAATGTGATAAAGCTTACCTTTTCCAAATTTATTTCTTTTAATTCAGTTTCGCAAATTTCTCGTGAGATTGAACTCGAAGATTTCAAGATATCTTCCCTACATCAAGGCAACAAGAGAACGTATTATAACTTTCCAATTTCTTCAAAATTATTGTTATATTTCAAACATTACTTTGGTATAAAATGTAAAAAGAGGCTTCAAGAATCAAAATTGAAATATCTAGCATAATATTATTTACACTAATAGTGAGCGAATAATAGCTGCATAAGGAATGAAGTAGTTCATAAACAAAAATATCATGTAGGCTACAGATCATATAATATAAAGATTATAATACAGTCACTGTATAGTTTCATGTGGTAATAGTAGTTTATGCAACGATTTTATTTTGACCCTTATTAAGGCACGAGTTAGATGTAAGTTATAACACGAGCGAATGCGAGTGTTATAAATATCTCACGAGTGCCTTAATGGCCAAATAAAATCGTTGCATACACTATTTTATCTACGACCACTAGTATACATTTAATTAAAACAATTTCATTTTACCTGTGACGGTCAGAGATACCTAACCTCTCATCTCAAATATGAGAAGTTATAGTAGATTGTTAGGTTAAAGTAGCTGGTGTAGCAGTTTGATGAAATCAGCTGATAGTTTCACAATATTGAATTACGATATTGATTCCATAAAAAATGCTTCTGATTGGTCCAGAAACCGTGTTATAATGTAGAACCTGTACTATAATGAGCTCTTTATGCAACGAGTCTCAATAAGCATTTCGAAAAGACAGCTGTTTTGGCATCAATTGTGAAACTGTAATGTATACATTATGACATGGTCGTAGATAAAATGTTTATAATATTGGTGAAATTCCTACAAAGTATAATAACTCTTATATTAGGTACTTCAGTTTCAGATTATAAAATTCTAAAATACTTATTCTAAATTACAGTAATTAATATTCATGGGCTGAAAAATGCAAAGCACTATGAAGTTTTCCAATTTCCATGACGAAATACTTGATGAACAATCTAATCTAATATCAAAACTGACACTGTATTTCTATTTAAATGATGATTTTTTACTCATATTGGAGGGATGCATTTTACTTTCAAAGGTCGCAGGCTAATAAAGCTTCTCTTTAGGAGTGAAATGCATCCCTTCCATATAAGTGAGCAAAAATCATAATTTAAATAGAAATACAGTGGCAGTTATGATATTAGATGGTTCATCAAGTATTTCGTCATGGAAAACATTACATAACAATCTAATATAAAAAAATGGCACTGTATTTCTATTTAAATTATGATTCATAGTATTATATACATCCTTGATTTACACTTATTTAAATTATGATTTATTATATATCCAGTATAAGTGAGTAAAAATCATTGCTTACATACATTTATTTACATACAAAAACTCACAGGACAATCAATTAACCAATAATGAAATTATTCAAATAGCTATGAAGGGCCAATTCGATATTAGATTATACTTGAAACGACCGATATAATCCTTCATTATTATTATTATTATTATTTTTTTTTTTTTGGAGGATGAAGCCCACATAGGTCTGAGACCTGTGCGTGGGTAATGAGTTGGATGATGGTGATTGATGAGTTGGACCTACAGTTTTAGGTGGGTTCCGAACCACCGGGAAGTGATTTTACAGCAGAGAACAGTGTCTTTTTTGCTGGCCAATCTAATCGGTCACCGTTACGAACGGGACCTACGAGAACGCAGCTTATCTCTCTGATTGGTTTCCTATTTTTTTTTTCTGGAAAGTATTATGTCTTGAAGACTCCCGTTATGGTGCATAAGACAATAAGTCAGATCAACACTTATATGCATACAATATTACGATTGCTATTCACTAGTTACCATAACAACAGTTTAAATTGGTTGAGGTGAGGCTCAATTTTGATCAGAAAGAAATATGAAAGTTATCAGAGAGGACTATCGAAGAATATTTCTCATATGCGTGAATATGACATAATTCAAATTCAAATTTTATTTCCAGTACATGGCAATACAAAAACAGAATAATATTTTAATAGCTCCAAAGGTTACAAAACCTTTTTTTTTTTGGTAGAAAAATGAATACTGAGAAATAGGAACAAACTAGAGAGAAAATATAATATGAATTAATTAATACTACAGAAGCAAAGATAGATAGTTCCATTTACACATTGTCATAAAACTTTTAAAACTCAAAGAGAATGCTACGCTAATCTGTGATTATTATTATTAATACGATTAAAATGATAAAAAATCATTATTTTTTGAAGATTACGTCTTGGAGAACTAGATTATGAAAGACAAGTCTAGTCAGATCATCAATTATTTTACCATTATTATTCACTAGTTGCCACAATCATAATTTCAATTGGTTGAGGTGACGCTGAATTTTTATGTGAAAGAGACTCTTGTACACTACAAAAAGCCTCAACAACTGAATATTTTCTAAATAATTTTTTAAATATTTCGAAGACTAATATTTTATATTCCTGGATTTCTTGTTCCATGACGAACTGCGTTGTTAATATTAACTTTTCAAGTGAATTAAATGACTTGCAGTCAAATTTTATTAAAAATAAGTAGTACTACTAAATACTACTTATTTTTAATAAAATAAATACTACTTATTTTTAATAAAATTTGACTGCAAGTCGTTTAATTCACTTGAAAAGTTAATAATATATATTACCAGTATTACTATCCGAATCAGTTGACATGAGGCTCAATTTTGACATGATACTTGATTACTTGTCTGTAACGATTGTTGGTGAATATAATAAACGCTTATATGTGTAAATATATGATAGTCTGTAAAGCTATTGTAAATAATATTGAAATAATAAAAACTTAAAAACACTTATAAGTGGAAATTGTAATTCACGTTATGGCGTGACGGCCGTTTTACTCTGAAGTTAAGAGCATTGTCAGATGACCCACAGTAAACTCGGAGTACCACAGAGTGTACTGTTTTTTTTTTTTTTTTTTTTTTTTTTTTTTGTAGATTACGTCTTGGAGACTCCAGTTAAGGAGTATAAGACAAGTCAGATCAACAATATTATACACTAGATACCATAATTACTTCAATTAGTTGAGGTGAGGCTTAATTTTGATGTGAAAGGAACTCTTGTACACTATAAAAAGCTTTATCAACTAAATATTTCTTCAATTGTTTTTTAAATATTTCTATATTTTCAAGACTCTTCAAAAACTGCGGTATCTTGTTGTAGAATTTCCTACCAATATAACTAGGTTTTTGTTTGAATAAGCTACTATTGTGACTCACCAAGTGATAATCTCCTCGGTTTCTTGTATTATAATTATGTACATCAAGATTTTGATTAATATCATTCGTTTTTACATATAAAGTAGCTTCATACACATATAAGCAGGGTACAGTTAGGAGACCAAGTCTCTTGAACAACGGCCTACATGAATCTAATCTATTTACTCTTTCTATACACCTAACCGCTTTCTTTTGGATCTTAAACACCCTATCAAGATTTTGTTTTGATGAATTACCCCATACTAAGATAGCATACCTAATATGTGACAGTAAGAGCCCATGGTAAGCTGTGAAAAGTAACTTTTTGTCATTCAATCTAGCGAGCTGTCGCAGGACAAATACCCCAGATGAAATTTTACTACATATTTTCTCAATGTATGGAGTCCAGGTCAATCGTCTATCCAACATAACTCCTAGAAATGCAATTTTTTCTTCCTGGTCTAATTGATTATCGTTTACAAACACGTTTATAGCTCTATCTTCATTTAAATTATGTTTGTTTTTGAATTGAAGGTATTGGCATTTTTTACTATTTATAGTTAATTTCAACTGATTTAAAAATTGGACAATGGACTGCACACCTATATGGGCACTTATTTCTAAATTATCTAGAATGGAATTGCTGAAAATGAGTGATGTATCATCAGCAAATAAGAGGGCTCTACCACTAATTAATTCTTTAGGTAAACGGTTGACATATAACAAAAAAAGCAATGGACCTAGTATTGACCCCTGAGGCACTCCAGCTTGCACCTCTAATTTATTAGATTTATTCTTTACTATACTATTACCAACTACTGTAGTTAGTTCTACACATTGTTTTCTCCCAATAAGATATGATTCAAACCATTTCAGTTCAACCCCATTTACACCTAAATTTTGCAGTATTTCCAATAAAGTTCTATGATTAACACAATCAAATGCTCTTCTGACAATGCTCTTAACATCAGAGTAAAACGGCCGTCACGTCATAACGTGAGTCACAATTTTCACTTTAAAGTGTTTCTAAGTTTTTATTATTATATTAGTGGAAACAAGATGGATCTTCAACATCATAAGATTGAAATGATAAGTTGTCATAAGAGTATGCATATATTTTATATAAATAAACATATTTTTGTACCTGTTGTCTGCATATTCAAGTATATCATCAAATCCTCTCATTTTAAAACATCTTCCATCCTTATCCTCAGTCCTAGCTTGGTCCAAGACGTCATAATTTGTCTCATTTTCATTGTAGATTTCTCTTCTGAACCATTTCGTAGCCAGTTCTACAAATTCTTGGCATGGACTAACGTCTGGGTGTGTTTTGAAGTTCTTCAATGCCATATGAACATTGTCTAGAACTTCAATGAACCTTTTTCTGTCCTCAATTCGCATACGGTTCTCGGCTAACAGTTCTGTTCAAAAGTAGAATTAAGATTAACAACGATAAAGGATATACATAATTATGAGTAAAGGATATAAAAAGAACTAAAAAAAGTATAGATTAGATAAGATTATTGTTTTTTATTCATTTAAATTACAAAATTTTCATATGAGAGGTTAAAAACAAAATGATCAACATCACATAGGTACTAAGGCTATAGTAAACTTGGATTATGCTAATTTTATAGTGCTAGAAATTATATACAATGATCTCATTTGTATGATCTTAATGATATTGTAAGCTACGGCGATGACAATCCAATTGATGCAATTTCATGAAATGGCGAAGTTTGGACAAAGATTCGTCCATTCTTGACACTTGACCAGGATGTAGAGATGAAGAAATAAGTAAATAATTCAAAGATAAATGAAGGACAATAAAGGACTTTGTTTGGATGGGTCACCGTGCTTTAATGACTTGATGCAAAGGATAATGTAAGCATTATTATCACTAACCCAATGGTTCGGAACCCATCTAAAATTGTAGGTCCACCACGTTCTCCATAGCATGGCTAAAACGGCGAGGAGACCCACCAATGAAAGCTATACACTTATTATTATTATTGAGGATATAAAGGTAAATGAAGGATATAAAGATTAATAGAGGATAGAAAAAGGTTCCCTAAAAGTTTTGTCTATCTAGACCAAATAACACGCTATTTCATAAGAATTTTTGGTTTTGTAGGGAAGGTTTTTCAAAAACTCAACTCGAAAAATGACTAGCTCATTTAATTATTCGCTGTGTTAATAAAAAGAAGACGTAAAATTTTTTTTTTGACTTTTGACATAGATGTATAATAGAAAACTGGTACCATGTTGAAGGATAGGTATGATATTAGTTTATTTTTTCTTGATTAATTCAAACAATCTAATATCAAAACTGACACTGTATTTCTATTCAAATTATGAATTTTACTCGCTTATACTGGTGGGATAAATTGCAGTGTATCCAGTATAAGTGAGTAAAACGGCTGAAGAAGTTTCTATTTAGAAGTGAGATGCATAACTCCAGTAGGAGAGTGAAAATCATAATTCAAATAGAAATACAGTGTCAGTTTTGATATTAGATTGTTCATCAAGTATTTTGTCATGAGAAGCATCACAAAGGGGACTCGAAAATCACAATTTGACAAAGGTGAGACATAAACTGTGACAAAAATTGTGACATAAGCTAGGACATTATAGTCTCAATAAAATAAGTTCAGAGTTAAGCCCACCGCCGGCCGAAAAGCGACGTTGCCCAATTTGGTAAAATGTCAATATGAACAAATCTGCAATTTAATGAGTCATGTAGCCTTTTTAATATAGGCCTATAGATGTAATTAATTAATAATATGTAGAAATGCATTCCGGACATTATTAGCCCTGACAAAAAATTGATAGAGTTGAAGGTTTAGTAGAGATTATTCGCTTTTTCAATAAAATTAAAAATTCTCTGAAAATTAGATTTTGCACGGATATTAATTAGCTTTCAATTGGAACATATTTCATATTGTATAGAATCATGCTGATACATTGCTCATAACTGGGATTTCATTAACAATAATTGAATTATCTGTAATAATAATTGCTGTTATAGATCAACTGTAACTGTGCACTTATAGAGTATAGTTTACATAACTGATAGCCGTGAGCTGTAGCAGGTATCTCTTCATTCAGATAATGATGAGCTACGAACTCCTGGGCTCAGCTTGTAAGGGTGACCGATGGGATTGGCCAGCCAAAAAGACTATGTTCTCTGCTGCAGAATCACTTCCCGGTGGTTAGGAACCCACCTAAAACTGTAGGTCTATCTCATCAACCATTACCCACGCACAGGTCTCACACCTATGTGCTGGGCTTCACCCTTCGACAAAAACAATGCAAAATGGTCACCACTCAGATAAGTAAGTAATAAATTCACTATTGAAGTTTATTTGCAATAATTATTTATGTCTGTGATGTTTTAATATTAGATTATTAAATTATTCATGCTTACTTAACAACAGCTTATATCTAACTAGAAGAGGACCCACCTTTTTTAAGTTGTAAGTTATTGCTTTGAATGATCTCTGTCAAGGTACTGTTATCCGTTCCATAATCACTCAATGCTAGTATTCTATCTTCAATACCATCCTGAAAAATAAAAAAATTGATGCAATATTTTGTATTTTTGGGTAATTTAAAGTACAATACTTTCTTGCAATTACATGCTTGATTTACATGCTTTCTTGATAAACATTGCTTTTGAGATTTCCTTACATTATTTCATTTTCATAATAACCATAAGGCGCATTATTGAATAAAACGTGTTTTCCTATCAATAGAGCCTACTGGATCCCAATAAAAATGTAAACATTGCTTATAGCTCATATTTTTTTGTAGATTACGTATTGCAGACTCCAGTTAAGAAGTATAAGACAAGTCAGATCAACAATTATACTCTAGATATCATAATTACTTATTACTATATCAATTATAGTTGAGGTGAGGCTTAATTTTGATGTGAAAGGAACTCTTGTACACTATAAAAAGCTTTATCAACTAAATATTGAACTGGCAGAAGAAGTATCTGTATTTTTATCAACATTATAAGAGGTAGTTCAAAGTATTTCAATGCTCAGTAATCTATTAAATAATCCTTGTTGAAATTTTTTACATTAGTTAGTTTAAACTGCTATTTATAGTATTACTTATTTTTTTTCTATTTATAAATTTATTGAAATTAATATAGGCAATCCTAAAGCAATTGAAATAGAAAGATGACTTGTTGGTGTAAATACATCTTCAAAAAAACCTCGGATTATAAAATAAAAATCATTTTCTATTAATAGATACATTCTCCCTATTCAATAAACAGGTCAAATTGGCGTAAATTTAATGGTGGCAGGAGGAGTATTGTATTTTTTCCAATACAATAAATTGAGATAATTGGAAGTATTTCAAAGCTCACTACATCTTTGGAATAGTTTCTAGGCAGATTATGAAATGAATTGCATTTTGTCTTAATACAGTCTACTGGAGCTCCATAGACAGGTAAAGTTGACTAAAATCCTTTTTAGTACAGAGAGGAGGAGTATTTTATATTTTCCAACATAACTCAAGGTAGTTGAAAGTATTTCAAGGCCCACTATATCTTTGAAATAGTCCACCAGGTGCATTATGAAATAAATACCATTTATCTAATATTTAAGCATACTGGAGCTCGAATTTTTTTGGGAGGATGAAGCCCACATAGGTCTGAGACCTTTGCGTGGGTGATGAGTTGGATGATGGTGATTGGTGAGCTGGGCCTACAGTTTTAGGTGGGCTCCGAATCACCGGGAAGTGATTTTACAGGTGAAATTGACTCAAATCTCATATAGTGCAGACAGGAGCATTATTGTGTTTTTCCAACACTATTTGAGGTAATTGAAACTGTTACGAGGCCCAATACATATTTATAATAGTCTCAAGACCCATTATTAAATAAATAGCATTTGTCACATTGTTAGGACTTACTGAATCCCAATAATCAAGTGACATTGCTCAAATGTTATATAGAGCAGCAGAAGTATACTATTTCACCCAATGTTATAAAAGGTAGTTGAAAGTATTTTATCTTCAAATTAGTCTCAAGGAGAAATATTGAATGAATAGAATTTTTCTATTAATACAGCTTACTTGATCCAAATGAACAGGTGAATTGGACTTGAACCATATAAAGTGCAGAGAGGAGATATATTGCATTTTTTCCAACATTATTTGAGGTAGTTAAAAGTATTTCAAAGCCTACTAAATTTTTAAAGTAGTCTGAAGTCAGATTATCAAATAAATAGCAGTTTTCATTGATGGAGCCCACTTTATCCCAAAAAGAACAGGTAAAACTGTTTGATTTCTTATATAGTGCATAAAAGATAAATATTGATTTTTTCCAAGATCATTTGACGTATCTGAAAGTATTTCAAGGCTCACTACATCTTCACAATAGTCCCAAGTTCAACTATAGAATAAAGAACATTTTTCCATTAATATACTCAATCGGAGCTCAATAAACAGGTGAAAATGGCTTGAATCTTATATAGTGGTGACAGGAGGAGTATTGTATTTGCCAGCATTATTATTTGAGGTTGATGAAAGTATTTCAAGGCTCACTACATTTCTAAAAAAGCCTCAAGGCAAATTAAAAAATAAATAGAAATTTCTTATTATTTAAATATACCGGTACTAGAGGCCTATTAATAAGAGGCCAAGGGGGATAAGTACAGCAGCTCATGAATAAAGTATTGATAAATGTTGTATTTTTCATTAGAATGAAACGAAATTATGAAAACAAATAGAAAAAATATCATTAAAAATGACATTGTGACCAAAAACAAAGAAAGTTTTATCCCCGATTTTTCATGATCATTGAACTTTGACATAGATTTTCTCAAAACTCTTGAAATGTCACTTACCCCCTTGGCTTCTCGGTGCCTCAATTGGTAGAATTGATTTTTTTAATTCAATTCAATTTATTCATACACGCACATAAACACAGAAAATTAATGTGGTGTAGAAAGAATAACTATTGTATTTTTTTCAATGTATTTGAGTTTGTTAATGAGTTTCAAGGCCTATTACATTCTTATAATTGTCCTAAAAGGATTAATGAATAAATGGAATTTTCCAATTAGTTAAGCCTACTGAAGCTCAGTAAACAATTGGTTAAAATTGTACATAATGCAGAAAAGAAGAGTATTACCCACGCACCCTAATATTTTTCATGCTAGATCATAGTATTATGTGGCATAGAATAAATAGAAAGCATTTTCTCATTATCTCAGCATACAGCAGCCCAAAGAACATAATGTAAAATTGACTCATATTTTTTATAGGGCCTAGTATAGATAGAAGGAGTATTTTTTTAACATTACCCAAGGTAGTTGAAAGTATTTCAATGCCCACTATATCTTTAAAATAGTCCTATGCATATTATTAAATAAATAGAATTTTTCTGATAATAGAGCCTACTGGAGCTTGAAGAACAGACAAAATTGACTTAAATCTGATTTAGTATAGACAAGGAAAGTATTGTGTTTTTTTCTAACATTATTTGAGGTAGTTCAAAGTAATTCAAGGCTCATTACATCTTCAAAAAAGACGCAAGGTGGATTATTAAATAAATAGGATTTTTCTTTTAATACAGTCTACTACAGCTCAATACATTTATAAACTTGACTAAAACCGTATATAGTGAAGAAAGAAGAAGTATTGTATTTCCACAACATTATTCAAGGCTGTTGGAAGTATTTAAAGGGTCACTACAACTTTAAAATAGTTCCAAGACAAATTATTGAATGAATAGAATTTTTTTATTAACAGAGACTAATTGAGCTTAATAAACAGGTAGAATTGACTTGAATCTTATATAGTGCAGACAGGAGCAGTATTGTATTATTCCCAACAGAGTTAGAGTTAACCTAGTTGAAAGTATTTCTAGGTCCACTGCATATGTATAATAGACCAAAGGCGGATTATAAAATAAATAGCATTTTTTCATTGATAGAGCCTACAAAATCCCAATAAAATAATTAAATTGGCTGAAATCTCATCTAGTGTGGATAGAAGAAGTATTGTGTTTCTGGATTTCTTGTTCCATGACGAACTGCGTTGTTAATATTAACTTTTCATGTGAATTTAACGACTTGCAGTCAAATATTCATTAAGAATAAGTATAACTTACTTAATCTGTAGGCCGAGCGCTTTCGAATCTTTGAGATCCATCTTCAGAGGCCTCCAAAGATGGATCTCAAAGATTCAAAAGCGCTCGGCCTACAGATTAAGTAAGTTATACGATTAAGTAGTTGTCTTAATGAATATTTGACTGCAAGTCGTTAAATTCACATGAAAAGTTAGTATTGTATTTTTTAAATATTATCTGAAGTGCAGTACTGTAGGTGAATTTATTTCTAAGCCCACTACATTTTTGAAATAGTTCAAGACCAGTTATTGAATAATTAGAATTTTTTTATTAATAGAGCCTACTGAAGCCCAAAGAACAGGTAAAGTTGTTTGATATTTTATATATTACTGTACATAAAAGAAAAATCTTGATCTTTTTCGAACATATTCGAGGTGGTTGAAAGTATTTCAAAAGCTAAATAAGCTGGTGTAAAAGGCTCAAATCTTATGTGGTGGTGACAGGAGTAGGACTATTGTATTTTTCCCAACATTATTTGAAGTAATTGAATGTTAACTTTTCATGTGAAATTTAACGACTTGCAGTCAAATATTTGTTAACTACAAAAACAACAAATCCACATCAAAAAACATTGTCATTGAAACAGAAACAAGCATCCAACGCACAGACCCACAAATACATGATGAACTTAGAATAGAAACCTACAACACAATAAAAACAAACAGCTCACAACCACACCCACCCATAAATTCAGAAAACCACACCATAAAAGAATTGAAACACAAAGCTCTAACTCACAATCTCACCTATATCAAAGCAGACAAAGGCAACACTACAGTTATCATAAACAATGAAGAGCTCAACAAAAAAACACTTGACTACATAAACAAAAACAACATTAAACAACTACACACCGATCCCACAAATGTTTACCAAACAAAAATCAAACAAATAATCAACAAGACAAATCATATAATTAATAATTCACAAAAAAGAAAACTGAAACAAATACACCCTTCTGCACCATCACTTCAAACACTTCCCAAAATTCACAAACCCGACATACCTATTAGACCAATTGTAAATTACCAAGAAGCACCTGCCTATAAACTAGCAAAACACATAGATCAAACACTGAGAAAACTAATTAATATCAACAACAACACATACATAAAAAACAGTAGCGATCTTATCGCAAAAATAAAAGACACACAAATTCCTCACAACTCCACTCTTGCATCTTTTGATATAACAAACCTATACACCAACATAACTGTCAATGAAACAATAGAAATAATACAGAACATCCTTATTCACAACAACACAACTACAGAACATATAAATGAAATAATAGACATCCTAAAAATCATCACTCAACAAAATTACTTTACCTTCAACAACAAATTCTACTCACAACCTGATGGACTGCCAATGGGCTCACCAATCTCAAGCATATTTGCTGAAATCTATCTCCAATACTGCGAAAACACTCATATACTCTTTAATAACAAATTTTCACAGAACATAATATACGGTACTGGCACAGATACGTAGATGATGTTCTATTGCTATACAGAGGAAACAAAAGACAATGTGAACAACTTCGATCATACATAAACAAAATACATAAGAACATTCAATACACAGCTGAATATGAGCAAAACAATTCAATAAACTTCCTAGACCTCTCAATTACAAAGAACACAAACCAACAACACAGCTTCAACATCTACAGAAAACCAACAATGACAGATACCCTAATACACAGCACCTCCAATCATCCAACACAACACAAACACTCAGCATTCAGGTCAATGCTACACAGACTCAACAACACACCGCTATCCACCGACAATTACCACACTCAACTAAATACAATAAAATACCTAGCACAAGAAAACGGCTACAAACACGACCTAATTGACAAACTCAATCATAAAATAAGAAACAAAAAACAGAACACCAACACCACTGACAAAAAATACATCACAATGACATACATTAATCCACAATCACACAGACTAGCATCTTCAAAAAAACCGGCCACACCATCTCATTCAGAACAAAAAACAAAATAAAAAATGCACTTACACTCAAAACCACACTGAACACAAACAAAAGGCGGGCCGCTTGGCGCAGTTGGTTGGGGCGTCGCAACTTCAGCTTGCTGTCGTCCAAGTGGTCGTGGGTTCGAATCCCGCTCCACCGTCAGGCATTTATATGTAATCATTCACCTCATTACCCACGCACAAGTCACGGACTCATGTGGGCATCATCAGCAATAAAAAAAAAAATACGATCTCCCAGGGATCTACAAACTATACTGCTCTGATTGTAACAAATTCTACATAGGACAAACAGGCCGCACATTCAAACAACGTTACAAGGAACACTTTCAAGCCCTGACATCCAAAGCTGAATCGAATTTTGCCGACCATATCATTCAAACTGGACACACTTTTACTGACATCAGTACCAACCTACACATTCTACACATAAAATCTAAAGGACACGAACTCAACACCTTGGAACAATTTGAAATATACAAACACACCACACACAATAAACAAAACATTCTCAATGAACAACTAAATTTTAAATCTCACAAACTTTTTGATCATATTTTACAAAAAACCACAACACTTCTAACCAAAAAACTGACATGATGATCTGGGAGCCTCTGAAGATGGATCTCATAGATTTGAAAGTACTCGGCCAGATTAAGTGAGTTATTATACTTATTCTTAACAAATATTTGACTGCAAGTCGTTAAATTTCACATGAAAAGTTAATATTAACAACGCAGTTCGTCATGGAACAAGAAATCCAGGAATTTAATTGAATGTATTTCAAAACCCACTACATCTTTAAAATGGTCCAAAGGTGAATTATTACAAGCGTTACAGACAGGGCGCATGAGAACGCTGCTTATCTAATCTGCTTATCTAATCTGCTTATCTAATCTTCGCATTGATTATAATTATTTAAGCCATGATTGATAAATGAATAAATAAAGATCTTATCAATACATTATAAAGATCATACCTCTCAGTATTTCATCAGTGATAACGTCATTGTTAAAGTCTTTTTTAATATCTTTCTATCTTCTTCCATTTTTTATCTACTAAATCCTCTTTCTTAGCTCAGTTTTTTATGTCGCATAAAACCTTATTCCAATAAACAAAATTTAGGTGTGACCTTGCAAACTATTTCAGCCGCAGAAGAAGAACCTTATTGAAAAGTTACTTTTAAAGTCCACCTCTGCAAAAAATATTAATCCCATTTATTAGAACAAACATCTCGACACACTCCCCAGATTAAAAGCCTTAGCAGACAGAGGATAGAACCCAAAGGCAATAAAAAGGCAAAGAAGGGCAGAAGAAGAAGAAGAAGAAGAAGAAGAAGAAGAAAAAGAAGAAGGGGAAAAAAGAGAAGGAGGAGGTGAAGAAGAAAGAGAAGGAGATGGAGGAGAAGAATAACAAGAAGAAGAAGAAGAAAGAGAAGAAGAAGGAGGAGGAGGAGCAGGAGAAGGAGAAGAAGATGAAGGAGAAGAAGGAGGAGAAGAAGAAGTAGGAAAAGGGTGAATAGGAGGAGGAGGATAAGAAGAAGGAGAAGAAAGATGAGGAGGAGCAGGAGAAGAAGAAGGACAAGAAGATGGAGGAGAAGGACGAGCAGGAGGTGAAGGAAAGAAAAAGAAGGAGGAGAAAGAGAAGGAGAAAAAATTAAAGGGGTAAAAGGAGGAGGAGGAGAAGAAGAAGGAGAAAAAGTTGGAGGAGAAGAAGAATAACAAGAAGAAGGAGTAGCAGGAGCAGGAGGAGAAGAAGGAGAAAGAGATGGAGGAGAAGAAGGAGAAGAAAAAGAAGGAGGAGAAGAATAAGTAGGAAAAGGGTGAATAGGAGGAGGAGGATAAGAAGAAGGAGAAGAAAGACGAGGAGGAGAAAAAGAAGAAGAAGGAGGAGAAGAAGAAGAAGAAGAAGAAGAAGAAGAAGAAGGAGGAGCAGAAGAGAGAAGAAATAGAAGCCGAATTATAATTTTCACTGAATTTTTGAGACCAAAGTACAAAGTATGAACCGAAAAAAAATTAGAAGGCCATTGCAGCTGTAAAAAGAGGGTCTCTTTTTTCTGGGAAAGCACGGAGCTTAAAAACTTTGCTAAGTACAAAAGACATCAAACAAATGGATTTAACTTGTAAGCAAGTTATGATATTTCATTAATAGGGTGTGTTAGGGGGGGGGGGGGAAGTCTGTGTCAAAATTACTATCTCCCTTTTTTTCAAGTAACTTTCTACCCCCACTAACAAATACCCCTCACTTATAGTTGCTCACACTTTCTCAATTTGTCTGTCTCTATCGCTCTCTCACTCCCTCACACCCTCTCTCCCAAGCACGCTCGTGCTCTCTCTTTCTCTGCCTGTCACTCTTTCTTTCTCATTCTTACTCTCTTACTATCACCACTTTCTCTCTTCTCTATTACCATGGCCTACTCTAACAGAGGAGGACATGCTATTACGCATTCACTCTCTCTTTATCGCTCCCTCACAATCAATCTTTCTCACTCAATCGTTCTATCTCTTCTCTCTCACCCACTCTCATACTCACTCACACTCTCTCTCTCTCTCACACTTCCTCTCGCTCACTCACTCACTCCACCTCTCTCCCTCAAAAGCCGCCTCTCTTTTGAGACATTCTTAGGGCAAAATTATAATTCCTTTTTTCTTCCACCTTACCTTCTATGGGCAATTTCTTTTGCTTAATTCGTATTATACTCCCCTCTGGTTGAGAGGCTGCTGCTTCTTCTTCTTCTTCTTCTGCTCCTCCTCCTCCTACTACTCCTCCTGCTCCTCTTCCTCCTCACCACCTCTTCCTCATCTTCCTCCTTTTTCTTCTTCTCATCCACCCTCCTCCTTGCTCTTAGTGTGTATCAAGAATTACACTACAAAGGGTATCACTATTATAGTTTTGTTTTATCCTCATGCTATCATCATTATCTAAGCTTCTTGGAATTACCAATTGTATTTTCTCCTATTTTTTATTTAAATGTTTTTACCTCCTCTGCTCCATTGGTTTTCCTTATTATAATTTCATTATTATTATCTGCCTGTGTCATATAATTGTTTCATTTTGTCTTAATTATATTCTTCCGTGTATTTGAAAAAAAAACAAATAATATTCATCTCATCCCTGTATCTAATGTTTCGTTATCTATGACAACGATATAATGCTGCTTCTTATATATTTTATTATATTTTATTATATATTTTATAGTACCATAGCGGATTTCGACAGTGGGTGACTCTCCGGACGTAAACATTATTTTTTAGACAACTATACTACGCAAACGAGGAGTGAGGTAGTTTTCGATTACTTTCCTCCCTCACTGAGCTAACACAATTGTATCTGTTTCATATATTATATAATAATTATGTTATAGTACCGTAGCCGGTGACCCTTGAGATCTCAACGCTATGTTTTAGTCTGAAGAGCGTATACTACGCAAACAAGCAGTGAGGTAGTAATAAATAAAAAAAATTATTCCTTTATGCTTCTTTGATTAAAGAAAATCTTATTTTATTATTCTATGAATAGCTTACAGTTGCCTCGTCAAAACTGTCTTATACAAATCTTATCTGACAACCTGACTTGTTTTTAGCCTAGCCTGCCATTTGTGGAGGGCAGGTATGTCAAAATGACATAATATAATTATATAATATGCAGTGACGTAGTATACCAAAATATGCCAAATGAGAAAAATGTTTGTATTGATATTAATATTGTTACAAACATATTTCTGTTATGAAACAGAGTTTCTTCATTGGAATAACATAATATTAAGGCTGTGCTCCAGGTTTTCGGTCATAATTTTTTTTTAAAGTCTCTTGTATTGGATGTTATTAGGGCTTTGAAAACAATGTTATTTATTGCTATAAGAAACAGTTTTTTCATTAATTATCTTGTGAAATAAGGGAGTTAAAAGTTGAAATTTTTCGGTTTGGGTGGGGGGGGGGGCAATTGATCACACCTAAAAGTGATTTGACTCTTTTGATAAATTTTCTGCAACTAAGACACATTGAGAAATAAAAAACATATTACTCCGATCAAATATTTAGTTTTTCAAAATAGGATACTTTTTTTAAAATCTCTAAAATATTTAAATTTTGAAAAAAAAAATATTTTGAAAAATGTATTTGTTAGATTGAAGTGAAATATATGTAATTTTCTTCCTCAATGTGTCTTTTAGTAACGTAAAATTGATCAAAAGTTTAAAATCCCTCGCAGGTGAGATAAATTGCCCCCAAAAACCAGAAAAATCGGTGTTTCTGGACGTGTATCTAGCCATAGACGAACCATCAAGTTCTCCCTAATGGCCTAATCTATGATCTAACTCCTAACAGAATTCTTCAAGACATAATCTTAAAAAAGTCTCCAGTGATTAGCATAATTCGTTACGACAGTTGGTTGACACACAAGTAGTGACACATGCCCCAAAACTGTATCTTATAAATAATTCAACACTGCCTAGGTTGGCAACAGCAATTAATTCCAAGGTCAGGTTGGCTGCACTGCTGCCTGGCTAATTGCAGGAAACGTGTTGCGTGACAAACGAAGTACAGGTGACACCCCCAAAAATTAGCATTAATTATTTATTAATTGAAATTTTTGTCATTCGAAGAGGTGCAGGCTTATCAGTGAAGGAACTCGAAAAACGAAATAGAAATAGGAGTGAATGGGTTCAATAGTGTTGGTCCCTCGAGTCAAGACAAACTGATGAAACGTTCATAAAAACGGGCTTAAGACCTGTTCAACTACTTGTGAATGTCATTAATACCTGGTTAATTTCTGTCTCCACCAAATAAGATTTCAGCCTATTTTACCTGTCTATTTATTGGAATTGAGTAGGTTGTCAAAGCAAAAATTCTATTTATTCTATAAATTCTATTCAAGATCTAATAAGATTTCAGCATATTTTACCTGTTCATTGGAATTGAGAAGGTTATCAAAGAAAAATCCTATTTATTTAATAATCCGCCTTGGGACTAATATTAAAAGATGTAGTGGGCCTTGAAATACTTTAAACCACTTTAAATTATGTTGGAAAAATACAAAACCTCTCAAGTCTACACTATATAAGATTTAATCCAATTTCACCTGTAAATTGAAATACAGTAGACTTTAAATGCAAAAATGTAGTTTATTTAATAATTCGCTGTGAGACTATTTATTTAAAACATGTAGTTGGCCTTCAAATACTTGAAAACTACCTCGAATAATGTTGAAAAAATACTAAACTTCTCAAGTCTACACTAGGATAAGATTTCACTCAAAAAATTCTCATGTTTGTACAAAATTTTACCAGCTCTTTTGGATTCTATTAATGGAAAAATGCTATTTGTATGATAAGCAACCTTTGGCCAATTTTAGTTGGAAATACTTTTCACTATCTCTAATAAATAATGTTGAAATACGAAATACAAAACTTCTTCTGTCTGCACTATGTAAGATTTTAATCAATTTTACCTCTTTCTTGGGATTCAGTAGAGTAATGAAGTAATGAAAAAATGATACTCATTCAAAAATCCACCTTGCGACTAATTTAATGATGTTTTGGGTCATAAAATACTTCCAACCACCTCAAATAATGTTGGAGAAAATACGATACCCCTCCTGTCAACACAGTATGAGATTTAGGCTATTATACCTGTTTTTGAGCTCCAGCTGTAACAATGATAATATGCTTTTTGTTCAACAATTCACCTTGGAACTACAGTATTATGAAAATATAGTTAACCTTAAAATACTTTCAACTATCTTAGAGACACATCTAAAGAGAACTAACTTGAAACATCTTAGATAACTCAATAGCTATCCTGCATACACTATGTAATATTTAAGCCAATTTTACATTTTTATTTAGCTTCGGTAGGCAGTATGAAAGAAAAAAATGCAATTTTTTTATAACCATCCTTGTTGGTATTTTGAAGATGTAATGGGGCTTGAAATACTACCAACTACCTAAATAATATTGATAAAATACAATACTTCTCTTGTCCTCACTACATAAGATTTATTGTTTTCTAAGTTCGGGTACGCCATATTGAAATAGTGCACCTTAGGGAGTTGTAGAGTCGAAATAAATTGTCCTCACTACCAGTTTATTTGTTGGTTGGGGCGTCGCAACTTCAACTTGCTGTCGTTTCAGCGGTCATGGGTTCGAATCCCGCTCCTCCATCCGGTATCTATATGTTATCATTCATATCATTACCAACGGTTCCAACGCACAAGTCTCAGACTCATGTGGGCATCATCAGCAAAAACGCTATTTAAAACGCTTTAGGTAAAACGCAAGTCTCTAAGGGTGACCGATTGAATTGGACAGCAAAAAATACTCTGTTCTCTGATGCAAAAACACTTCCCGGTGGTTCGGAGCCCGCCTAAAACTGTAGGTCAAACTCATCAATCACATCTTATTACCCACGCACAGGTCTCAAACTTATGTGGGGTTCATCCTTAAAAAAATTAAAAAAAATAAATGGAAAATATTATAAAATAATGATCAGAAGTTTTCATAAATGGGACACCCAGAAAACAGGAGCAATAAAATGCTATATTGCCACACTTTTAAACGTTAAAAAGCGTTTTTCAAAATTCTGATCAAAAGTATAAAGTTCTATTCACCCTTTCCCACCCGCCACACTTTCCCCTCACTCTCTACTCCTTTCCCCTCCCACCACTCCTTCACCCTCCCACCACTATACTCCACTTTTTGGGGCAATAATATTTTGCATTCAAGGATGCGTCTGTCGTGAATAAATCTTTCTGCACTCACAATAAAAAAAACCGTTCCCGGAATTTATTTCGACTCTACAACTCCCTAAGGTGCACTATTTCAATATGGCGTACCCGAACTTAGAAAACAGCCTCCAAAACACTTATCAAAATGTTGAGAAAGTCTAGGTGTGCTTGTACAGTGGAGCAGACCGCAATTGCTGATTATAATACAACATTTTATTCACTTTCTTTGAACTATTGTACTGTTTTAGTGCTTCTTTTTTGAGGTGAACTTCTTCATGCGTGAATATTAAGGTGAATGATGGTGATTGATGAGTTGGACCTACAGCTTTAGGTGGGTTCCGAACAACGGAAAGTGATTGACAGCAGAGAACAGATACCTGCTACTGCTCACGGCTATCACTTCCCAACTGT
The DNA here is from genome assembly GCA_948455865.1 of Conomelus anceps. NCBI lineage: Eukaryota > Metazoa > Arthropoda > Insecta > Hemiptera > Delphacidae > Conomelus > Conomelus anceps. The sequence continues at coordinate 136,408,401 of OX418216.1, read as the reverse complement.
AGTTTGATCTACAGTTTTAGGTGGGTTCCAAACCACCATGAAGTGATTTTACACACTCCTCCTCCTCCTCCTCCTCATCCTCCTCCTCCTCCTCCTCCTCCTCCTCCTCCTCCTCCTCCTCCTCCTCCTCCTCCTTCTTCTTCTTCTTCTTCTTCTTCTTCTTCTTCTTCTTATTCTTCTTCTTATTCTTCTTCTTCTTCTTCTTCTTCTTCTTCTTCTTCTTCTTCTTCTTCCACTTCTTCTTCTTCTTCTTCTTCTTCTTCTTCTTCTTCTTCCACCTTCTTCTTCTTCTTCTTCTTCTTCTTCTTCCACCTTCTTCTTCTTCTTCTTCTTCTTCCACCTTCTTCTTCTTCTTCTTCTTCTTCTTCCACCTTCTTCTTCTTCTTCTTCTTCTTCTTCTTCTTCTTATTCTTCTTCTTCTTCTTCTTCTTCTTCTCCATCTTCTTCTTCTTCTTCTTCTTCTTCTTCTTCTTCTTCTTCTTCTTCTTCCACCTTCTTCTTCTTCTTCTTCTTCTTCTTCTTCTTCTTCTTCTTATTCTTCTTCTTCTTCTTCCACCACCACCTTCTTCTTCTTCTTCTTCTTCTTCTTCTTCTTCTTCTTCTTCTTCCACCTTCTTCTTCTTCTTATTCTTCTTCTTCTTCTTCTTCTTCTTCTTCTTCCTGCTTCTTCATCTTCTTCCTGCTTCTTCTTCTTCTTCTTCTATCTGCGTTTCTCCTCCGCTGTGCTCCCTACTGCTATAATTTTGAAATTGGACTTATTCCGAGTTATTCTCTGTGTGATGACAATGCCTGACGTTGTTTTATTATTATTATTTCTTCCCCTCTCACCCTTCTACTTCATCAATCTCTCTCATCCCTTCCATCCCTCCCACCCTTGCGCAACAACAGAGAGGCATTAATAGAAGTATAATTGAATTTGCACTGTTGACGCCCTTCTCATTGTGCCTTAAAAGGAAGGAGAGGAGAGGAGAGGAGAGGAGGGAGAGGAGAGGAGAGGAGAAGAAAAAGGAGTGTGGGGAAAAAGGCGTGATTAAATTTAAATAATTCCAGTCAGTGCAAGTCACCTCGCTTACAAAAAGAGAGTGCCAAAATCACTTCTTTTTCTTCTTCACCTGTCGTCGTCTTCTGCTTCGCTACTTCTTCATTTTCTTTTTCTTCTTCTCTTGACGTCTGCTACTCTACTCCTTCTTCCTCTTCTGCTTCTCTTCTTCTCCTTCTTCTTCTTCTTCTTACCTTTCATCTTCTTCTCTTCCTTCTGCTCATCATCTCTCACTTCTTTACATATCTTACATTCTATTTCTTCTGCTTATTCTACCTCTTCTTTTTCGTCTTCTTCCTAATGCCTCCACTTCTTTCCTATTGTAACTTTTCTTTATAATTTTTTCTTCTTATTCTTCTACCTCTTATTTTTATTCTTCTTAATTTTTTGTGCTTTTCTATATGATAATTAAATAGGCAGATGACTTGATCTAGAATAATGATCATATTAATAATAATAATAATAATTAATAGTAGTAGTAGTAGTAGTAATAATAATAATAATAATAATACAGACTTGAGTCTGTTGCACCTTCACATTCGTTGTAAATTTGTCACAATAAATAAATGAATGCTGATAACATAACATAACATTAAACAATAATAATATTATTATAATTCTGTGGAGAAACTAGAGCTTATAATCCAGGCTAGAGCATAGTTATTGGTAGAAGAGTGTTTGGATGAATGAAGGAAGAGGAAAAGGGTGTGAACGTGGAAGTGAAGGGATGTGAGAGATAAAGAAAAAAATAAAAAGTAAAGGCAATTGGAATTGGTGTCAAGCAATTCTGTTTTCCTCCTTAGCTAAGCTTTCCATGGAGGGGCAACTTACAAATTATTCTTATCTTTTCTTCCTTTATTTCTCTTTCTTCCCCACTCCCTCGTGCTCTCCCTCACTCATTCTCCCCTTTCTCTCTCTCTCTCATCCTCTCTCTCTTTCTATGACAGCTGATGGATCAGCTCAGGTGCGAAATCCCCCATCAGGATGAGGGAGGCAAAAAGGATCAAGGTGTCGTTACAAATTTGATCAACAGAATTCATCTCATTACACAGTAATGCTGTCTCTCACTTTCATCACCCTCTCTTTCTCTCTTTCACTCTCTACCTCTATTACCCTATGCTACCTCTTTTTATTTTTTTCTTCTGTTTATTTCCCCCTGCAGGGATTACATTGTAAGTGGCTAACGGATTCCCCACCCACACAAACTATTGAGATATTTACGGCTTCTCTTGAAAAAAACGTTAGAGGAGGTGAGTGGAGGAGGAAAAGAAGGGGCGGAGGAGGAGGTGGAGAGTAAGGAGTGGAAGGAAGAGGAGGGTGAGGAGAAAGATGAAAAGGAGGAAAAGAAGGAGGATGGAGAGGAGGAGGAGGCGGAGGAGGAAAAAGAAGAGGTTGGGGAGAAGCCAGAAGAGAAGATTGAGGAGGAAGAGGAGGCGGTGGAGAGGAGAAGGAGGAGGAGGAAGAGGAAGATGAGGAGGGGAAGAAGAGGAGGAGGAGAAGGAGGATGAAGAGGAGGAGAGGAGAAGGAGGATGAGGAGGAGACGAGAACCAGGAGGAGGTGGTAGACGAGGAGAAGGAAGAAAAGGAGCTTTATGAGTAGGAAGAGGAGGTGGTGGAGCAGGAGAAGGAGGACGTGGAGGAGGCGGAGCAAGAGGAAGAAGAGGAAGAAGGAGAGGAAGTAAAAGAGAATCAATAAAAAACAAGATGCAGGTGGATGAAGAAGGGAGAAAAGGAAAAAGGAAGATACAGCAGTTTATCTAGCAGTAGAAGAAGAAGGACATGAACAATATGATTAGATAAAGAGGATTTATTCGGGAAAATTTACAATAAATTATAAAAATATTTTTAAATGCGTAAAAAATTTCAATCTTTCAAAAACTCATTAAAAAAAAATATTTTTTAGATTGAAATAAAAAAGAATCATTTTTCCCCAAGATGTCTCTAGTTATGGAAAGTTTATCAAATGTTAAAAATAATTCATAGGTGAGATGAATTGCCCCCAAATACCGGAACATTTCAACTTTGTACCCCCCTAATTCACAAAATAATATTTAGTGATAACAATAATATACTTAATGAGCACAATATACAAGCAACAGAACTCAGAAGTCGAAATAAAAAATAATCTTATATAAATTGAAAAGAAAAAAATGAACTTAAATAATAAAATGTAATTATTAAGTAGTAACTTATAGTAAATAGAAAAAAAATGAAGATAATTTAATGAGAATAATGATAATAATATGAATGAATAAAGATGAATGAAACATAATTAATTACAATACATATTCCTATCAAAATTAAATTTTAGATGAAGAAAGAGAAGGGAGAAATCGTCCGTTCCGTACTAGGAGCTTTTTCAATGATTTTATAAATTTTGTTTGAGTTTTTAATAGTAGACAAGAGATGTATATATGTTTTTTTGTTTTTTTTTTTATAAAGTGCCTTATAGATTGAAAACGTTAGTAGTAAACCGTGACATGTCCGAATTGTATTTTTAACTGAGTTTTTTTTAGTAAGTTTTCAATTTCATCTTGGGCTAACAGCCATTTTTTAACTTCTTTTTTGAATATTAGGTATCGGGTGTGCTTTTTTACAGAAAATGGGATAGTATTGAATATTTTGGGGGCTACGTATAAATAAAATCTGCGGAAACATTCTTTATTTGGTTTAGGGGGTAGCTGACTTCCCGCTGAACGGAGTCCGCAAGTCTCCTGCCGCGGATTGAGGTTTCCGCTCCTATAGTAAAAAATTAGCATTACTTTATAGAAATACAGGTACCTGAATGGTAGAAGGCCCCAATCCCTGAATAAAGCTTGATAACGGGGTTTATTAGCTATAGTACGCATTATATATTTTTGACCTGTTATGATTGGTTTGATTATTGAGAAATATGCACCTTTTATGAAACATTATAAATATGAAACATTTTTCCTCACAGCCATAGATAACATTTCAAAGCCCTAATAATATTCAATGCAAGAAACTTCGAAAAAACTACGACCAAAAACCCTGCGCACAGCTTTAATGCTGGTGATAGCGAGCTAAATCAACTTAAGACTATAGAAATGCTTATTAGATCTTAATAGAGCTTATTATGCTTGTGCTTATTAGAAAAATTCTAATTACTTCAAAAAATTCCAACCAACTGCTTTGTTCAGTAGATAAGATTTTCAAGATTGTCACGGCATTGACTAGCCACCCAGAAAGACATATCTTTCTCCTTTTCTTTTGCTTTGTTTCCCAATTTGTTCCTCTCTCACTCACTCACTCTCTGTGTCCCTCCACATCTTCCAAAGTTGTACGAAGTAGTAAGAGGAAGTGACCACAACTACGAATACTGATGGAAAGAAAAACGGAAAGATAGGAAGCTCATGAATAAATATAAGTCTGAAAAAAGGGTGAACAGTTGTTGAAGAAGATTAGGCCTGATCACAAAGTGCATGAGAAAATACACGAGCACAGAGTGTGGACACAAAAAATGGAAAAATTGTTTGTAATTGTTGTTGTTGTTGTTTAATTATTGTGGTTTAACATTTCAACGGTCTTTCATGATAGTTGCTTCTTCTTCTTCATCTTTTTCTTCGTCTTTTTCTTCTTCTTCTTCTTCTTCTTCCTCTTCTCCCTCCTCTTCTTCCTCCTATTCTTCCTCCTCTTCTTCCTCCTCTTCTTCCTCCTCTTCTTCCTCCTCTTCTTCCTCCTCTTCTTTTTCTTTTTCTTTTTCTTCCTCCTCTTCTTTTTTTTTTCTTTTTCTTATTCTTCTCCTGTCTTTTCCTTCTCCTGTCTTTTCCTTCTTCTTCTTTTCCTTCTTCTTCTTTTCCTTCTTCTTCTTCTTCTTCTACTTCTTCTTCTTCTCCTCATGTCTTCTTCTTCTTCTCATGTCTTCTTCTTCTTCTTTTTCTTCTCCTTTTTCTTCTTCTTCTTCTTCTTCTTCTCCTTTTTCTTCTTCTTCTTCTTCTCCTTTTTCTTCTTCTTCTTCTTCTTCTTCTCCTTTTTCTTATTCTTCTTCTTCTCCTTCTTCTTCTTCATCTTCTCCTTCTTCTTCTTCTTCTTTATCTTTTTCTTCTTCTTCTTCATCTTTTTCTTGTTCTTCTTTTTCTTCATCTTCTTCTTCTTTATCTTTTTCTTCTTCTTCTTCATCTTTTTCTTGTTCTTCTTTTTCTTCATCTTTTTCATCTTTTTCTTCTTCTTCGTCTTCTTCTTCTTCTCCTTTGTCTTCTTCTTCATCTTTTTCTTCTTCTTCTTCTTCTTCTTCTTCTTCTTCTTCTTTTTCTTTATCTTTTTCTTCTTCTTCTTCGTCTTCTTCTTCTTCTCCTTTGTCTTCTTCTTCATCTTTTTCTTCTTCTTCTTCTTTTTCTTTATCTTTTTCTTCTTCTTCTTCTTCTTCTCTTTTTTCTTCTCCTCCTTTTTCCTCTTCTTCTTTTTCTTTATCTTTTTCTTCTTCTTCTTCTTCTTCTTCTTCTTCTTCTTCTCTTTTTTCTTCTTCTTCTTCTTCTTCTTCTTCTTCTTCTTATTCTTCTTCACCTCATTCTTCTTCACCTCATTCTTCTTTTTCTTCTTCTTTTTCTATTTAAAAATTTAGTTTTTCCTCGAGCCGTGAGCCGTAGCAGTTATCTGTTGAATCAGATTAAATAAGCATCGCTCTCCTGCATCCTCTCTGTAAGTGTGACCGATTGGATTGGCCATTAGAAAAGACACCGTTCTCTACTGTAAACTCACTTCCCGGTGGTTCGGAACTCACCTATTTACCCACGCACAGGGGTCTCATACCTATGTAGGCTTCACATCCTAAAAAAATTCTATGTTACTAAGTAGTAAGTTCAATGACAATCATGGATGTGTCAGAAATCAATATAATTCAATCAGATTACCTCAATTGAATTCACGCAGAAAAACTAGATGGAATAAGAGGAAGAAGAAGACAGGATGAAGAAGAAGAAGAAGAAGAAGAAGAAGAAGAAGAAGAAGAATGAGGTGAAGAAGAAAGAAGAAGAAGAAGAAGAAGAAGAAGAAGAAGAACTAGAAGTTTCTCATGTCTCTTGTAGTGTGAGAAACGAAGAAACAAAACGGAATTGACAAAGACAGATGTAGGGAGCAATTCACAGTGGAAATGATGGTGGAGGAGGAATGTACGAGATCCCATAGGAAATTAAAAATTGCAACCCAAAATACAGAGAGAAAAAAAAAACAAACTTGAAAAAGAATTGTGCTGCTAGGTTAGAGAGAGATAGAGAGAATGATGGAGAGAGAGAGAGAGTATGAGAGGCAGCGAGTGAAAGATTAGATTAGATGATTTACCTCATTCAAGTAGATTACAAAATGCACAGTCTAGATTCTAGATTGTTAAAAATATACAGTGTTCCGGAACTCTCTACCAATACTTCTTGGCAGTTTTTCTGGACCACTAACAAAAGTAAATAATTATTGTAATAAAATGTTTCCAAAGTCCCCAGTTACTCACACAGCCGCCATTTTGTTGTTTTCACTCATTATTTTTTATTCGAACACCATTGAACGTATAATTTTGAAATTTTGCATACAGCTTTATAACAATTAAAAAGATCTAAAAAGAATTAATCAAAATTTTCCGACGTCTAAAACCAAAATGGCGGCAATTTTAAATCTTTGAACAGGATTAAATTGATAATGGCTGATGGTATCAAAGTTTGATCAGAATAACTTTTTTTAGATATTTTTATTTCAAATCTAACTATACCTCAATTTTTAATATTGGCCAACAATTAACAGATATATGCTACTTTTTAGGGTGTGCGGCGGTTGGGAACGGGTTGCAGTTTTTCGCTTCCAACCACAGCACACCCTAAAAAGTCGCATATCTCTGTTAAATGTTGGCCAATCTTGAAAAATGAGGTATCGTTCGATTCGCAATAAAAATATCTAAAAAATGTTATTCTGATCGAATTTTGATACCATCAAATAAATAATTATTCAATGATATAAATATGCGATGCAATTTGATAACAATAATATGATTGTAATGTATCTATATGAAACGGCGGAGTTTAAACATATTGTTACGGGTTCTAATAGCTAAAATAAGGCTGGCAACACTAAAGTTCACACTGCACTTTATTTACACAAATTAGTCTATTTACACAAATTAATTGTAAGTTCAATTAATGAAATAAAAACAGATCATCAAATGACAAGCTAATACTTATTTTCAGTAATTATTTACAAGCATTAATGAATAAGTAATTACAGGCTGATCAATAATAAAAGAAACAAGAGTCCAATTAACTATACAATAATAAATAATTAATTACAGGCTGATCAATAATAAAAGAAACAAGAGTCCAATAAACTGTACAATAATGCAGAAAGAAATGATAAAAAGAGCAACTAATCACTTACAAAAACACAGTCCAATTCGTTATTTGACAGTCCCAAATAATATCACTTAACACAACGTCTTTAAATTATAAGTAAGCTGCATAAACAGTAAACACTTGTCTCTGCACTTGACACTGTCTAAAGGCTGAATAAAGCACTGTTTACTTCACTGGCACTGGATTGTCTCTCTCCCATACGGTCAAGTGTTGATGAGAAGGATATTCTTGAATATCCTCTTCCAAGAATGGACATTTATATGTTCAAACTTCGCCGTTTCATGTAGATACATCACAATCATATTATCTTCATCAAATTGCATCTTATACTGTATACATATCGTTGATTAATTCTTTAGTTTAGATTTGTAAAATTCATAGAACAATAATTACAGTACTTATATATTTTTAACTATCATAATCTAGAATCTAAGACAGTGCATTTTGTAATCTACATGAATAAAGTAAATAATCTAATCTAATCCCGAGATCTGTAATACAATCTGACACACAAGCTTTTGTAAACTAACTCACTGGTTCACGTAGACTCCTTTATATAGCTGTTGTAGTTGTATAATTCCAAGAATTGGAGCTCACCAGACACTTCGAGAATCTTCAAGAAGCTTGGAATAGACCTCTATTGTTCAAGAAGAATGTGGAATTGATGAGAAGATCAATTGAGTGAGAGAGTTGCAGACTTGAAGAATAGGAGTGACAAAGACATCTAACGAGAGAGAATGAAAAATAATCAAATTGCAGCTGCCTCTGTCCATGAAAACAATGGAATGATGTAAATAGAACAATTGCGTGACTAACTGCCTGTTTGCTTTCGTAACAATATAAATGTCCATTCTTGGAAGACGATATTCGAGGATATCCTTCTCATCAACACTTGACCGTAAGAGAAAGAGTGTGTGAGAAAGAGACAGAGGAAGAGAGAGTGAGAGTTAGAGAGAGTAATAAAAACAGTAAGAGAGAGCGAGTGGCTTTGATAGTGAGGGGGTGTGAGAGATACTTAAAGAGAGCGAAAGAGAGTATGGTGATCATAATATTTGGTTTATTCTGTACCACTAAGTTTAGGGCCCATATATCGTGTCTCCTTCAGCCGATGTACCCATTTCAACCCTTACAGGGTATGACCATCGATATCTATTGTCACGAAGCAAGTTCGCGACGTGGAAAAGGGAGCTAATTGACGCTCGGTTATCTCTCTACAGCCAGTAACGGAGATAACAAATTTGACCGGTGGAGTGTACTGGGTGCGCATACCCTTCTCTCCACCTTCCCCCACTGGTTTCCCCCATTATTTTTCGGGGAAGACCGTCTAGTCGACGAGAAGTCGAGAGAGTAGAGCCTCAGGTGTCATAGCAGCCAGTTCCTAGAGTTGGAGCAGTTGGTGCTTGGCCGAGGTCGTCTCGTATAGTAGAAAGCTATCTACTTAGACTACTACCCCGTAGGGGTGTTTAGTGAACGCGGACGCGATTCACGGGCGTTGCTCACAGCGAGTACACGCGGTTCTCCACGAGCAGTGCGGAACGGTACGTAGTACAAAATTCTACCTTTACTCTTATCCTTATCCCGAATACCCTCTCACATACCCGTAGGGGCAGAGGCCTTCCTGCTTCTGCCTGTCACCTTTCCATACCATACCTTCATACCTCCACCGCTATTTACCCAGCTCCACAGCTCCTCTTCTCCCTAACCCCGGCGGCTAAGACTAAACTATTCCGGCCCCTTTTTGGAAATTGGCAGGGGTGTACCTGTTCATAGCCGTCGTCAAGTCGTATCCTTCTTACCCCGGCCGGCAAGGACTAAGAAATCTCCCACCCGCGGCTATGTCGCGTGGGCTGTACCTGTCCGAACCGGTCGACAACCTATACACCTATTAACCCCGGGACGTGGGCCCAAAACTATTCCTGCCCCTTCGTGGAAATTGGCAGGGGTGTACCTGGGCATCCGACCCGTTACCTCAAATCCCGGCAGGGGAGTTCAGGCCAGCTCGAGAAGAGCGGGGCACGTCCCTCCCCGGCCATCCTTCACTGTTAGGGGAACGGTCCCGGCCCCCTTTGGAAAGTGGCAGGGACGCGGTTGTTCTAACAGGAAACCTTTCCTTTACTAACCCAAAATCCTATTTCTCCTCATGTTTCCACCGCTACTTACCCAGCTCCACAGCTCCTCTTTTCCCTAACCTCGGCGGCTAAGACTAAACTATTCCGGCCCCTATTTGGAAATTGGCAGGGGTGTACCAGTTCATAGCCGTCGTTAAGTCGTATCCTTCTATCCCCGATGGCTAAGACTAAGCTATTCCTGCCCCTTCGTGGAAATTGGCAGGGGTGTACCAGTTCATAGCCGTCGTTAACTCGTATCCTTCTAACCCCGGGGCGTGGGCCCAAAACTATTCCTGCCCCTTCTTGGAAATTGGCAGGGGTGTACCTGGGCATCCGACCCGTTACCTCAAATCCCGGCAGGGGAGTTCAGGCCAGCTCGAGAAGAGCGGGGCACGTCCCTCCCCGGCCATCCTTCACTGTTAGGGAAACGGTCCCGGCCCCCTTTGGAAAGTGGCAGGGACGCGGTTGTTCTAACAGGAAACCCTTCCTTTACTACCCCCCAAAATCCTATTTCCTCGTTCCGGCAGGGGAAACGGACGCTTGCCCCCCTAGGGAGGCGGCAGGGTCTAGATTCCCGGCTGAACGGCCTCCTCTCTCCCTCCTCCTCAGGGGCAGGGATATTATTGTTTCGGCCCTTCCTTTCCCGTCCCCAAAATCCTATTTCCTCGTTCCGGCAGGGGAAACGGACGCTTGCCCCCCTAGGGAGGCGGCAGGGTCTAGATTCCCGGCTGAACGGCCTCCTCTCTCCCTCCTCCTCAGGGGCAGGGATATTATTGTTTCGGCCCTTCCTTTCCCGTCCCCAAAATCCTATTTCCTCGTTCCGGCAGGGGAAACGGACGCTTGCCCCCTAGGGAGGCGGCAGGGTCTAGATTCCCGGCTGAACGACCTCCTCTCTCCCTCCTCCTCAGGGGCAGGGATATTATTGTTTCGGCCCTTCCTTTCCCGTCCCCAAAATCCTATTTCCTCGTTCCGGCAGGGGAAACGGACGCTTGCCCCCTAGGGAGCGGCAGGGTCTAGATTCCCGGCTGAACGGCCTCCTCTCCAGTCGAGACGCGACGATCAGGGCGAATTAATTGTCCGCGGAATCGTCTATTTCAACCACTGACAAAAGGACACGGACAGTCTAAATCACGTAATCGAAGTCAAGTCCCCGTACCTTACCCTGCCATCACGCCGACTGACGCTAGCCGGCCGGGAGCGACACCCGGGCTGTCACGGCAAAACGCAGGTACGCATTTTGCACATGATAAACTGACGCCCACGCGTGGGGCACGTAACAGGGACAAAAAAGTGTCGGGAAAATTAGACAAAAAAGTGTCGGGAAAATTTGACAAAAAAGTGTCGCGTAAAGTAGACAAAAAAGTGGTTAGAATGAGTGAGCACGGTGATTCCGAAAGCGACCTGGGTCAGGCAGTTTCGGCAGAGGAGTCGACCGACCCGAGAGTGTCGTGGGTTTACCGATTGCTGAAGGAGGATTTAGTGAACCTCTCAGCCAGCTACGGGTTACCTACGCAGGGCACGGTGGCCGAGTTGAGGAAAGTGGTCGTCGAACACCATCGTAAGATGACGATGAAGGCAGCCAACCCGAGCACCGCGAGTGGCGGGGCAGGAACCAGTAGGTACGCTGCCAGTCACGAGGGTGCGGAAAACGTCGTGTTAGATGAGCAGGCTAACACGTCAGAACGAATCAGTCGTACACAATACCGTACTACGACGAATACCGGCTCCTGGATGGATCCAGGAATGGTATGTGATAAAGTGAGAAGCTGGGAGCTCTCCTTTGATGGGCACGGGGATGCCCCTAGCTTTATAGAGAGGCTGGGAGAATTAGAGTTAGCATATGGGTTTACTGGCAAACAGTTGCTAGTCGCCCTACCCGAAATGCTGGCAGGGAAGCCGACTCTCTGGATGAGGAATCGGAGGGAACGATGGAAAAGTTGGAACGATTTCATCGCCGATTTTAAATTGAGATATTACCCCTCAACGTATGAGGAGGATCTTGATAACCAGATCCTCGCTCGAAAACAGAGAGAGGGTGAACTTGTGGACGAGTTCACAGAAGAGTTAGTAACTCTGATGAGGAGAAGGGGCGGTTTTACTGAAGAAAACCAGGTACAACGACTGTACCGAAACCTTCTACCTCGGTACAAATTGTATGTACACCTGTCTGACGTACATAATGTCGACGATTTGTTGCGACTTGCGCGACAATTCGAACAAATCAAGGCGGAAGAGAAGCAGTCGCGTCAAATTGCGCGGAATTCGAAAGACGTGAAAGTACTTTCCCCCTCGCTGGAAGACGAGGAGAGAGGAGTAGAGGGCGACTGCCCTTTGTAACGTACTCAAGCCTAATCTTAACTGATTACCTTGAGTTGGCGCCCAGGGAAGTTCAGAGGTGTAAAAAAAAAAAAAAAAATGATATAAAGACATGGTATGAGATGTCAGATAAACACGTCCGAACGAAGAAGAGTTATTTATGATGGAATAAATAATTCGAGACGTTGTATAGTGAATGACACAAAGTATTTGTTAGTTCCCTAACGTCGGTAGAAATTTAATTACGAGGTAGTAATTAATTTCGTAAAGCTAAATAAACTACTAGCGTTTATTAGCTGGCAAATATCCATAGATATGGATGATGAATTATTTATGTTGGAATAAATGATTCGAAAACGCTGTAAAATAAATACGTGAGGTATTTATTATGATAACAGCGTGGAGATGGACTAATTAGAAAAGATTAATCTAATTAGCGAGGCGAAGTAAGCTGTTACGCTTATCAGCCGATGAGCACCCCTATGAATGGGAATTGAATTATCTACGTTGGATAAATAATTCAAGTTGTGCTGTAACGAATACACGATGTATTTGTTGAATGGAATAAGATTACGAGTTAGTAATTTATTCAAAAATAGCTCTAAGGAGCGACTACGGTTTGTTAGCTGAAAGAAGGTATCTGATGCTACAAAAAAAAAGATTTTATTCAAAATTAATGAATAAATCGGGATGTTGGGTAACAAATGTGTGAGTTATTCATTGTTATTTCATCATCGAAGAATGAATAAATTATGGGATAATAATAATAATTCGATTTAGATTAAAAGTTATTAAAAGTCGAAACTTTCCATCACAAGGGTTGTTTACTAAGAAGGTACATCGATGATAAGATAAGGAGGTAGAACCTTATTGAAAGTTAATTTCGGAAACTTATCACCTTACCTTCCTGACAATAAACAACTCTTATCGAGTTGTTTTTCAATTTACTTGAACCACCAACAGTAAACAACTCTTATCAAGTTGTTTTTCAATTTACTTGGACTACCAACGATTGACCTTAGTCCCAGTTATTATTTGTTCATTCTTGTTAAGGTGCACATTAAAATCCTGATTTTCACGCCATGCCTACAAAACGCTTGGGATTCCTTGACGCGTATTTAGGCCAGGTCGAGGCCCGATCCCGGACGGATCCTGGACGATATGTGCCATTTATGAGCCTAAAAACTAGGCACCGGGCCGGACGGCCGAGGGTGCGAATAAGGCTGCCCGATGGGCGCCGTGTGTGGGTGAAGACTCACGATTGAGGGGTGTTGTCCCACGGATAACACCCTCGGGCAGTGGTACAGGCCACGGCCCCTAGTATGTCCTACCCTACCCTATCCTATTATTCCTTCCTTGGGGCAGAGGTATTTATATTTCGGCCTTCACTTTCCTTTCCCCCCCCCCCCTTTTTATAATTCTTCTTCATAGGGCAGGGGTCGATAGACTTCGGCTCATTCCTTTTCCTTCTTGTTCCTTTCATCTTAGGCAGGGGTCGAAAGACTTCGGCTTTTTCCTTTTCTTTCTTTTTCCTCCTCCCCCCCCCACCCCGGGTAGGACGAGTGTGTCACGAAGCAAGTTCGCGACGTGGAAAAGGGAGCTAATTGACGCTCGGTTATCTCTCTACAGCCAGTAACGGAGATAACAAATTTGACCGGTGGAGTGTACTGGGTGCGCATACCCTTCTCTCCACCTTCCCCCACTGGTTTCCCCCATTATTTTTCGGGGAAGACCGTCTAGTCGACGAGAAGTCGAGAGAGTAGAGCCTCAGGTGTCATAGCAGCCAGTTCCTAGAGTTGGAGCAGTTGGTGCTTGGCCGAGGTCGTCTCGTATAGTAGAAAGCTATCTACTTAGACTACTACCCCGTAGGGGTGTTTAGTGAACGCGGACGCGATTCACGGGCGTTGCTCACAGCGAGTACACGCGGTTCTCCACGAGCAGTGCGGAACGGTACGTAGTACAAAATTCTACCTTTACTCTTATCCTTATCCCGAATACCCTCTCACATACTCGTAGGGGCAGAGGCCTTCCTGCTTCTGCCTGTCACCTTTCCATACCATACCTTCATACCTCCACCGCTATTTACCCAGCTCCACAGCTCCTCTTCTCCCTAACCCCGGCGGCTAAGACTAAACTATTCCGGCCCCTTTTTGGAAATTGGCAGGGGTGTACCTGTTCATAGCCGTCGTCAAGTCGTATCCTTCTTACCCCGGCCGGCAAGGACTAAGAAATCTCCCACCCGCGGCTATGTCGCGTGGGCTGTACCTGTCCGAACCGGTCGACAACCTATACACCTATTAACCCCGGGACGTGGGCCCAAAACTATTCCTGCCCCTTCGTGGAAATTGGCAGGGGTGTACCTGGGCATCCGACCCGTTACCTCAAATCCCGGCAGGGGAGTTCAGGCCAGCTCGAGAAGAGCGGGGCACGTCCCTCCCCGGCCATCCTTCACTGTTAGGGGAACGGTCCCGGCCCCCTTTGGAAAGTGGCAGGGACGCGGTTGTTCTAACAGGAAACCTTTCCTTTACTAACCCAAAATCCTATTTCTCCTCATGTTTCCACCGCTACTTACCCAGCTCCACAGCTCCTCTTTTCCCTAACCTCGGCGGCTAAGACTAAACTATTCCGGCCCCTATTTGGAAATTGGCAGGGGTGTACCAGTTCATAGCCGTCGTTAAGTCGTATCCTTCTATCCCCGATGGCTAAGACTAAGCTATTCCTGCCCCTTCGTGGAAATTGGCAGGGGTGTACCAGTTCATAGCCGTCGTTAACTCGTATCCTTCTAACCCCGGGGCGTGGGCCCAAAACTATTCCTGCCCCTTCTTGGAAATTGGCAGGGGTGTACCTGGGCATCCGACCCGTTACCTCAAATCCCGGCAGGGGAGTTCAGGCCAGCTCGAGAAGAGCGGGGCACGTCCCTCCCCGGCCATCCTTCACTGTTAGGGAAACGGTCCCGGCCCCCTTTGGAAAGTGGCAGGGACGCGGTTGTTCTAACAGGAAACCCTTCCTTTACTACCCCCCAAAATCCTATTTCCTCGTTCCGGCAGGGGAAACGGACGCTTGCCCCCCTAGGGAGGCGGCAGGGTCTAGATTCCCGGCTGAACGGCCTCCTCTCTCCCTCCTCCTCAGGGGCAGGGATATTATTGTTTCGGCCCTTCCTTTCCCGTCCCCAAAATCCTATTTCCTCGTTCCGGCAGGGGAAACGGACGCTTGCCCCCCTAGGGAGGCGGCAGGGTCTAGATTCCCGGCTGAACGGCCTCCTCTCTCCCTCCTCCTCAGGGGCAGGGATATTATTGTTTCGGCCCTTCCTTTCCCGTCCCCAAAATCCTATTTCCTCGTTCCGGCAGGGGAAACGGACGCTTGCCCCCTAGGGAGGCGGCAGGGTCTAGATTCCCGGCTGAACGACCTCCTCTCTCCCTCCTCCTCAGGGGCAGGGATATTATTGTTTCGGCCCTTCCTTTCCCGTCCCCAAAATCCTATTTCCTCGTTCCGGCAGGGGAAACGGACGCTTGCCCCCTAGGGAGCGGCAGGGTCTAGATTCCCGGCTGAACGGCCTCCTCTCCAGTCGAGACGCGACGATCAGGGCGAATTAATTGTCCGCGGAATCGTCTATTTCAACCACTGACAAAAGGACACGGACAGTCTAAATCACGTAATCGAAGTCAAGTCCCCGTACCTTACCCTGCCATCACGCCGACTGACGCTAGCCGGCCGGGAGCGACACCCGGGCTGTCACGGCAAAACGCAGGTACGCATTTTGCACATGATACTATACTACTACAACTGGATCGCGCGCTGGGTGTTGGAGTTTCGGTCCGGCCACTCGGCTCTCCCCCACCACTAGTCCGTGTAGAAGTCCTGCTGCAGCCTTACAAATCATATGGAGCTACCGTGTTTCCATGAACAAAAACTGTCATACCTTTGTTTTTACTTGGTAGAATTTAATGCGGTTTTGACTATTGTATTCTCCATAATATTACGAAGGTGTATGTCAAGTTCTACGTATTTTTAAGGATGATTGAATTAATAACAGGGTAGAAAAGCCATCTATGTATAATATATGTTTCAAATGTTGAGTCTTCTCCAAATCCCGCCCTTCTTGCCTATGACTCAGTAACATATCAAGTAAAATTGAAACCTATTTACCAATTAGGCAATTATCTTGGCATAATATAACTCTGCAGCCAAATATCGATTGCAGTGTACCGAAATTCCTCATATGGGCTAAATGCATTGCTTTAATATAAACAGGCATTTTGGACCTTGAAAAAATAGGCATGAGACAATAGAACATTTAAATAGTAGAATAGAGAATAGACTCAGTTGTTAGAGCAAAATGTATTGCTGGTGACAAAACGAAAAAATTTTAATCCTACACATCATTCAAGTTTATGTAGCAAGCACTTTGATGAGGATCACTTCAAAGTTGGTGGCATAAGACGAAATTTGAAGCAAAATGTGATACCAACGAAATTCGATTTTCCTCCTAATCTACAAGAAAGCAAACCAAAAACAAGACGCATACTATTTAAAACTCAGGCTCAGGTAACTATTTAATAGTACAGGTTTACTATTATAATCTTAACCTGGGTCCTATTGGTAGAACCAGTAAGATAAAATTAATGTGTACGAAAATGTATTAGAATTCAACTATCTATATATTCGCTCATGCTATAAAATGAACTTTGTATAATATATTCTATAAAATACGTTTTATTTAGACATTTTTTGTAAACTAGTTATGGATTTTATTTGATTTATTTGGTATTTATCAAATAATTTTCGACCAGCTTCAAATGGAAATTTGTCATAAACTTGAAGTCTGTGATATGAAGGCCTAATATTTGTATTTCTTAAAGTGTATGTATTGGTTTGTTCATTAAAAGCGAAATTAGAAAGGAAAAAAGAATTGTTCCTAAAATATATAATGATGGAAAAGTTAACATGGCTAAGAACTTGAAAAAATCTCAACACGAATCTATTGAATTCAGTCTGAAAATTATTCTTATGACCTTTTCCTGCAATAGAAAGATTATTTGAATTTTAGTTTCCAAACCACATGTATTTATTGTCCTGTTTAAAGTTATCTTTTATTACCTATATTTAACCTTTTTGATTGGGAAGCTACATCAATGTTTGAATACTAACATACACCTTTTGTTTGAACCTAAGGATATAGATTATGTTAAAACACACTGGTATATGTTGCATACTGCATCTACCAGTGACGAATTGGAGTCAGCACTAGATGAGAACTTGAGGCAGAACAACTCACCATGGAAATTAATCTAAATCTATTAATAACTTAGTGAACCAGAATTTCTGATCTTCTAAGCTTCAATCAGACCACAATTATGTAATATAATACACCAGTAGTTAAAATAAGCAACAGGAAAGTAACTTTCAAAATTACTTTACGGCTGCAACCATATTTGTTAGATTTGAGTGTCATAAATAGTTTACTATCAAATTATTTTGATATGAAATTTATACCATAATCTTCACACGTTTATACGGATTACAAATATGTTGACTAATTGAAAGTCGAGCCACTACAAAAGAAGATATAGCGGTTTTTGTGATGGCGAACATGGTACCGCCGTAAGCAGTGCTGTGTAAGAGCGCGCTTCTACACGGACTAGTGGTGGGGGAAGTGCTGTCGAGAGAACCGGACCGCAAAAGCTCACTTCCTAATATGCAGTGCGCGATCCAGTTGTAGTAGTATAGAGATCGATGGGTATGACCCAAGAATATTATGACCTAACGATAGGCAAATACTGAGAGTGTGAGAGAGGGGGGGAGTGGAAGAGTTTGAGTTAGCTTAAATCACACACACACATGCGGGGTGAAAGAGTGAGAGGGAGAATAAATTGGTGAATCAAATATTATTAGGCTAGCTGCTTGTTTGATGATAGTCCTTTCAATTATTTGCTTGTTGATTTTGTCCTTTTAAATTATTGCAAGTTCTTCTTTTTCATCCGTATTCTCCTTCTTCTTCATCTGTCTTCTTCTTCTCCTCTCTTCGTTTTCTTCTCTTTTTCATCATCTCCTCCTTCTCGCTTTTCTCATCCCTCACCTCCACCACAAACTACTCCACTCCCTCCTCCTTCCCCACCGACTCGTCATTCTTCTTCTTTTCCTCCTCCAAGTTCTCCTACTCCTACTCCTTCAGCTACTACTTATATTTTTCCTCCTCCTCCTCCTCCTCCTCCTCCTCCTCCTCCTACTCCTCCTCCTCCTCCTCCTATTCCGATAAGTTGAAAAGAGCCTGCTGAAAGCAACAAAAATAATTCTCTCCTTCTCCTCCTTTCCCTCTTTCTTCTCCTTCTCCTCCTTCACCTCCTTCTCCTCTTTCTCCTCCTTCTATTACTTCTTCTTTTCCTATTTCTTCTCCTTCTCCCCCTATTTCTTCTTCTCTTCCTTCTCCTCCTAGTCATCCTTCTTCTTTTTTCCTCCTCCTTCTCCTTCACCTCCTCCTCCATCTCATCCTTCTCCTCCTCCATCTCATCCTTTCCCTCATTCTTCACCTCCTCCTTCTCATCCTTTCCCTTTATCAGACGAAGATTTGGAAAAGAGTTTACTGGAAGCAGCAAAAGTTATTCGCTCCTTTTCCTCCTCATTTTCCTCCTCCTCCTCCTCCTCCTCCTCCTCCTCCTCCTTCTCCTCTTCCTCCTTTTCCTCCTCCCTCCACCTTCTAATCTTTTTCTACATCTTCTTCTCCTCCTCCTCCTTTATCATCATCGTTATCCTTCCAGTCATTTCTCTGTAATCATCATTATCACCCACATAATGTGCAAACATCATCCGAAACTGTCCATATTTGGAAATCACTGTTTGTACAAGGAAGTTGTGGTCTCACCTGGTTTTAGTTGATTGGGAAGAGCAGTTGAGTTAATTCCAAAGAAGAAGAAGAAGAAGAAGAAGAAGAAGAAGAAGAAGAAGAAGAAGAAGAAGAAGATGAAGAAGATGATGAAGAAGAAGAAGAAGAAGAAGAAGAAAAACAAGAAAAAAAAGAAGAAACAGCAGCTATAAGAAGAAGAAGAAGAAGAAGAAGAAGAAGAAGAAGAAGAAGAAGAAGAAGAAGAAGAAGAAGAAGAAGAAAGAAGAAGAAGAAGAAGAGGAAGAAGAAGAAGAAGAAGATGATGATGATGATGATGATGATGATGATGATGATGATGAAGATGAAGAAGAAGAATAAGACGAAAAAAGAGAAGAAGAAGTAGTAGAGAAAAAATAAGAAATGGAGTAAGATGAAAAATATGGAGAAAGAGGAAAATTTGGAGAGAAAAAAAGACAAATTGCGAGAAAAAGAGGAAGGACAAGCTAAAAAAGTAGAAGTAGAAGTAGAGGAAAGATGAGGTGATAGTTATGATGGAGAATGGGAATAAGAAGATGAAGAAAACAAAGAAGAAGTCAAACAGGAAAAAAAAGAGGAGGAAAAAGGGAGACGAATAAAGAGGATGGGAAAAAGGAGATGACGGAAAATATATTCCAATTCAATTGAATCAGACTACTTGCTGGTATTTCAAAACGAAATCTATATTTTGGCGGGAAGGAAGGATTTCGAGCTAGGACAACATTGACGAGTGAATGTGTGTTCTCTGCTCCGTATTATATTTACCCGCGCGATTTAGAAGGCAGTGGCGTCAGTATTTGAGGTTAGGAATGGCGGGAACGATGAGTGCAAATATTTAGAAGGCCTTGGCAGTGTGCTTTTACGTCATAATGCATGTTGACACAGAAATTTCGAGTAAAATTATTGACGGAGTGGCAGTGGATCTGTTGATTCAGAAGGCTGTAGTTTCAAACATGGCAGAAATGCCATTAGTATGTTCGGTGTCCGACGAGATGGCTAGTCCATGTTGGATAGAAAATTGTGAAATGTCGGCCATTACTCTTATGATTCAGTTATGATGCATTTGATGGTTATCATTGTGCGCAGGGTTTTTGGTCATATTTTTTCGAAGTTTCTCTTATTGAATATTATTTGTGCTTTGAAATGTAATCTATTACTGTGAGGAAAAACTTTTTTCTTCAATTATTTTGTGAAGCATGGGTGTTCAAAGTTGAAATTTTTCAGTTTTTGGTGGCGATTGATCTTACCTACGAGTGGTTTCAAACTTTTGATAAATTTACTATAACTGGAAGTCACCTGGATAGATAAAACTCTAAAAAGAAGAAGGAAAGGAAAAAGTAGCAGTAGAAAGAGAAGAAGAAGGAGAATTGGTTAAGAAGAAGAAGAAG
>OX418216.1:136355844-136383344 GCA_948455865.1 Conomelus anceps | reverse complement strand
GAAGAAGGAAGAGAAGGAGAAAAAAGAGAGGAAGGAAAGGAGAAGGAGGAGGAGGTGGAGGATTAGGTGGAGGAGGAGGAGGAGAACGAGAATGAGAAGGAGAAGGAAGAAATGGGTTGAAGGTGGTGAACGAGTTGAGGGAGTATAAAAAGGAGAAGGAGGAGAAGGAAGATAAGTAGGAGTAGGCGTAGGAGGAGGAGGAGGAGGAGGAGGAAGTGGAGGAGAACTGGGAGAAGAAGTAGGATAAAGAAGAAGTGAAGGAGAAGAAGGAGGAGAAGGAGGAGAAGGAGGGGTAGGAGGAGAAGGAGGAGAAGGAGGAGACGGAGGAGAAGGAAGAGAAGGAAGAGAAGGAGGAGAAGGAGGATAAGGAGGAGAAGGAGTAGAAGGAGGAGAAGGAGGAGAAAAAGGAGAAGGAAGAGAAGGATGAGAAGGAGGAGAAGGAGGAGAAGGAGGAGAAGGAGGAGAAGGAGGAGAAGGAGGAGAAGGAGGAGAAGGAGGAGAAGGAGGAGAAGGAGGAGAAGGAGGAGAAGGAGGAGAAGGAGGAGAAGGAGGAGAAGGAGCAAGAGGAGGAGTAGAAGTTGGAGACGAAGGAGAAGGAGGAGAAGGAGCAAGAGGAGGAGAAGAAGTAGGAGAAGGAGATAGAGAACATGAAGAATGAGAAGATGGTGGTGGAGAAGAAGGAGAAAAAGAAGAAGTAAAATAATGAATATTTTTCTTGCTTTCACCAACCACTTTTCCAACTCATCATCGACATTGTTTGTTTGTTTTTCTAAGGACAAAATTAGCATTTCAAACTTTCCTCTCACTTCCCCCTCGTCTTTTAACTCGTCTCCTGAAATACTTTCTTCTTGCCTCGCCCTTCTTCCTACTTTGTTCCCCTCTCTTTTTCTCTTTTGGCCCCTCCTCCACCTCCCACCCAACTAATTGCACTGCTCAAGCATTCGTTGAAGGCATTTTGTCTTTTACATTCGTTTCAGTTTTGTTTTGAGAATCTTTGTTCTTCCTACTCTGTCCCATCCCATGTTTCTTAAGATTTATATTCCCTGTTTTCCTCTTTTTTCCTCGCGAGACGTTTGACCTGGTAAACAAAAAAAAACTTACCGAATTGTTCGAGCAATATTCTTTGGGTCTCAGGTGATATATAACCAAAAATTTGATTTTTGACCCTTGTTTCTAATTGCAGATGCCCCAAAACCACCAACATTTTGGCTCTGTTTCCAACTTTTCCTAATTTACGTCCAAACCGAGCATTGTACATAAAAATTCATCTCCACCATGTTTTTAGAACAATGATTTTTCAAGAGAATGATACCAATTTCATCCTTGAAGGTTCAACCTTTTCAAAGGTAAATAGGTTATGATACCTTAAGTCAGTGTACTGTGTGTCGTCTGACGATGCTCTAGACAACAGAGCGAAACGGCCGTCACGCCATAACGTGTGTTAATTTCCATTCAAAAGTTGTTTTGTTAAGTTTATATTACATATTAGTGGAAACAAGATGGATCTTCAACATCATAATTTCGCTGAGAGGACAACATTGATCCATACCTACAGGAACACTCGAATTAAGGTTATGAAATCATCCCTTGCCATATCATTCAATCACATTTGCATCCATAACCAAATCATCCCAAAATATGCAAGAATTTATTTAAAAAGCAACAGCATACCTGCTCAAAAAACTGTGAAACAGGCTCAATTATTATTCATCAAAAACAGCATACAACATCTACACAGACAAAAGAATGAACTCAACAAGAAAGCATATTATTTACATTTAAAACTCAGCTCTATTCTTCACTACACTGAACTACAAGAAATAATCACATATACAAAAAGCATAGTCAATCTCATGAGCAAAAAATTAAAAACCAAACATAACAAAAAAATTGCACAACTTCAAAATGCACAGACCCCATTAATCACCACAGAACAGAAATTTCACAAAAGAACAATGAATACCACACAAAACGACTTCAATAGATCTGAAATTGAACTACTTGATAAGGGACTAAAACACAACATTAAATCTCCTTTATTGTTTAAATCTAGATAAAAGGTGTAATGTTTGTTATAATTTGAGAGTAAACTAGCAAGATGAGTTGAAACTTGGGTTCGCTGCTTTCTTTCTGGTTGAGCATTGAAAGATGGAAGTCAGACTTAAAAAGAGAATTTAAGTTGTTTTAGAGATTTGAAAATGTAGAAGAATTGTTTTGCTTTTCTTTTGAAATGTAGATAAAACCAGAAAAGCTTGACCTTTCAGCATTTTTTATAATTTTTGTTTGAGTTTTACCAATTGCTTTCTGTTAATTCAACCAATAATTTCTGTAACCTTCACTACTTATTATACTGTATAGTATAATTGCTACAAATTAAAAATGTTGTATTTCAAATCAATTGTAACTCTATACTTGTTATTGAATTAAAATATCACCACCAAATTTTGGTGGTCTCAGTTGGAGGCACGATTTTGCGGATCATTTTGACATCTCTAGCCCTTTTCGAAATTCTCGCTGTTTTCCGTTTATTTATTTATTCATTCAACTAGCATACTATCAATGTGAATACAACAGGCTATATTGCCATAAAACTGCTTTTCACAAATTTTTAAAGTAGGATCAAAATCTTAGGTTAGGTCGCTGTATCACCTTATTTATTTATTTATTTATACAGACAAAGTAACAATAAATGCAATAATATGCAACAGACCAGAGTCCAAAACTTCTCTCTTCACAAATTTGAAGCATGATAATTCACAAGTCTTTTGCAGATAAAGATAATTAATTTTTTTAAATTTCAAACAAACACTATCACCGTCCGAAAAAAGATTATATAATTTGGAATTTTGACATTTTTAAGCCAAAAATCTTTACACATTCATTACCATAGTTACAATATAAGTAGTTTATGCTGTACAAATGTTACCTTTGGCCTGCTAATGGAGGGTTGGGTCATGAAAGCAGACTGGTATCCGTAGGATCTGTGTATTGTGCGTCGAAATAAGGTATAACCAATCAAAATTACTCGACTAAAAAGCCATCGTTAATTCGGACTGAATTATAAGGACACTTTGGGGGGGGGGGGGGGATTCATGTACGGTAATAGTTCTAAGATGGTTGCCACCGGGATAAGTTATTTTAAATTGTGATATTTATGGATAATTATTAAGGTTTATTGATTAATATTTAAAAGTTGAGACCTAAATTTGTGATGTTGTGTTTTAATAGTTTTATTTTTGATTGATTAGCTGGATGTGTTCAGTGACGTAGCCAAGATTTTGAAATGGGGGGGTCGACCGGAGAGGGGGGTCTGGGGGTACTTCCCTGGAAATTTTTTGAAAAATAGAGGCCCTAGAACAGTCTTTTTAGCTCTCCTGGCATTGAAAATAACACCAACATCAGTGCTTTGTGTTATTTTACGTTTAATTTAATGAAAATTATATAAAATTTAGGACCGGAAGGGGGGTCCGGACCCACAGGACCCCCCCCCCCACTGGCTACGTCACTGTTGTGTTTAACTTTCTTGGTAAATTGTGTAATAAATCTGGAAGGTCGTTACTGAAGTTGTGTTTAATTTCTTTACAGTTTTCTTGCAGATAAGAGTGAAAGGTCAGAACAACAAATAGTAGAAATGACTTTGTCATTTTTCCTGTTTGGCTAATTTTAATTGTGTTGCCCATTAATTCAAAATTATTCTTCAAATTGAAATTAAAATCAATAAGGGACAGCATAAAATCATTCAAATTGTATGAACGTTATGGGTCAAAATAAATTCTATCTTGTGTTTGAGTCATCGTCCAGTCCAAGGAGGGGTCGGAACTCTGACCCCCCTTGGCTACGCCTATGTTAACCCCCCATAATAAACATTGCACTTATAACCCGGGATGGCATTTTTCGCCTCCTGAAACTAGACTGCAGATCATTATTTCAAATCGACAAATCTACTACTGTAGTTTTCATATAACTTGGAAGCAGTATGCTGTGTTCAGATGTAGCATGTCCCATCTAGTACACGCTGCCAAGTTATATGAAAACTACAGTACTTCCCTTTATTTTGTCCTCTACTTTAAAGAAGAAGGAGAAGCTAAAAAGTAAGAAGAAGAAGGCGAAAAAGATGGTAAACCGTTTAGAGTTTTCTCTGAGGAGAAACAAAAGAATTTTCAACCCATAGTTCACATCGACTTGTCCTCAATCAACCCACCAGTCAGCCACACCTAGCTTATCAACCTGTCAAAAATTAAACTGGTTTCAGCCTGAAAACGCCGAAAAAAGCGCCATCTTAATTATCTTTTTCCTCTTTAACCACAGCATTCAACAATCTTCTGCTTATTAGCTGTGCCATCCCACGACACCGGTTAGAATGGATGGGAGAAATAATAGAGGAGGATGATGTGATGATTAGGAGGAGAAGGAGAAGGTGGCGAAGGTGGAGAAGGAGAAGAAGGAGGAGAAGGAGGAGGAGAAGGAGGAGAAGGAGGAGAAGGAGGAGAAGGAGGAGAAGGAGGAGAAGGAGGAGGAGGAGGAGAAGGAGGAGAAGGAGGAGAAGGAGGAGAAGAAGGAGAAGGAGGAGAAGAAGGAGAAGGAGGAGAAGAAGGAGGAGGAGGAGGATAAGGAGGAGAAAGAGGAGAAGAAGGAGGAGGAGGAGGAGAAGGAGGAGAAGGGGGAGAAGGAGGAGAAGGAGGAGAAGGAGGAGAAGGAGGAGAAGGAGGAGGAGAAGGAGGAGAAGGAGGAGAAGGAGGAGAAGGAGGAGAAGGAGGAGAAGGATGAGAAGCAGGAGAAGGAGGAGAAGGAGGAGAAGGAGGAGAAGGAGGAGAAGGAGGAGAAGGATGAGAAGCAGGAGAAGGAGGAGAAGGAGGAGAAGGAGGAGAAGGAGGAGAAGGAGGAGAAGGAGGAGAAGGAGGAGAAGGAGGAGAAGGAGGAGAAGGAGGAGAAGGAGGAGAAGGAGGAGAAGGAGGAGAAGGAGGAGAAGGAAATGAGAAAATGAGAAACAGAATGATAAAATAGAAGAGAAAGATACAAAAACATTGGATAAAAACAAGGCAGAAATTTAAAAAAGAAGGAGGATGACGTGGTGGAGAAGATAAACAAGAAGATTCAGAAGAGGAAGAAGGACGAGTAGAAAAAGAAGAAGAAATGAAAAAGGAAGATGAGGAGATAAATAAGGAAGAATAGGAAAAGGACAATAGGAGACAAAGAGAAGGAAAAATAAAGAAAAGAGGAACGAAGAAGAAAAATAATGAGGGTGAAGAGAAGAAAAGTGTGAAGGAAAGAGAGAAGGGAAAGGAAAAGAAGAGAAACAAGGATAAGAAGTAGAAGGAGGAAGAGCAGAAAGGTGAAAAGGAGATGTAGAAGAGGAAGGAAGGGAAGAAGAAAAAGAAGATTGATGAAAAGAAGAAGAAGAAGAAGAAGAAGAAGAAGAAAACCAAGAAGAAGAGCAAGAAGAAAAACAAGAAGAAGAGGAAAAAGAAAACGAAGAAGAAAAAAAGAAGGAGATGAAGGAGAAAGGTGATAATCGAGGAGAAGAAGAAGAAAAAGAGAAGAAAAAGAAGACCAAGATGGAAAAGAAGAAGACGAAAAGGATGGAGATTAATTGGAATGGAGGGGTTAGGGTTAGGGGTACTCTGCAGTATGGCAGTAATGGCACAGTCATTATAATTATAGGGCATGGGCCAAATTTTGCCATCAACGAGGACCAAATACAGAAAAAAAACATGAAGAAGAAGAAGGAGGAGCGAGAGCATCAAGAACGGCGTAAGAGAAAGAAAGTGTGAGTAAATAATAATGAAAAGAGGAGGAGAGAGAGAGAGAACGAGAGAGAAAAGAGGAAGATATTCCCGTTTTTAAGAAACCACCTGGAGGTATATAATTATTGGTTGTGTCTTTTGGTGTGTGCATCACTTCTATCTTAAGAAGGTATTTTGTGTTTTCAAAGAGGAAGATTGAAGGAAACAAAAGAATCTGATAGAAAGAGAGTAAGAGAGAGAGAGCAAAAACAAAAGAATCTGCTGAGAATGGAATGTGAACTAGATTGATGGTGATAATTTGGCGGGAAAGGTTTTAGCGGGAATGAAATTATCAGTATTGACAAATTTATTGGACAGGCAGTTGGAGGAAGGATAATAATTATGTTTAAAAAATAATTGTTGTAGGTCGAGAGTGATGGTGAAATATACCAAGATTGGAGTTGAAGCATGAGGTGGAATAATAATAATAATAATAATAATAATAGGAGGAGGAGTAGGAGAAGAAGAAGGAGGAGGAGGAGGGAGAAGAAGAGGAGGAAGAGGAGGAGGAGGAGGAGGAGGAAGAGGAGGAGGAGGAGTATGAGGAGGAGGATGAGGATGAGGAGGAGGAGGAGGAGGAGGAGGAGGAGCAGGAGCAGGAGTAGAAGGAGAAAGAGGAGGAGTAGGAGGAGTAGGAGTTTAAGGAACAGGTGAAGTAAGGATACGGAAGAATAGGAAGAAAAAGAAGAAGAGTGGAAAAAAGAGTAGGAGGGTGAGGAGAGAAGGTAATGAAAGAAGAGAAGGAGAAAACATGGAAGAGGAGAAGAAGGAGAAGGTGAAAGAGAAAGTGGAGAAGAAGGAGGAGAAAAATAAAAAAAAAGGAGAAGGAGAAAAAGAAGGAGACCGATTGGATTAGCCAGCGAAAATGACTCTTTTCTCTGCTGTTAAATCACTTGCGGGTGGTTCGGATCCCATCTAAACATTGAATCCAACTACAGTTGGGAAGTGATAACCGTGAGCCGTAGCAGGTATCTGTTCATTCAGATTAGATAAGCACAGCGCTCTCCTGGGCTTTCTCTGTAAGGGTCACCGATTGGATTAGCCAGCAAAAAACTGTCTTCTCTACTGTAAAACCACTTTCCCGTAGTTCGGAACCCACCTAAAATAGTAGGTTACCATGTTTCCAATACCATAGCTCAAGCAACAAGATGGAACTACCCGTAAGGGTCTCCCCACCAATAAAAGACATATGCATTTACTTTTACAGCTAACTTTAAGCTACGTCTTATGAAAGTAGTGTCATAATGAGGCTATTTCAAACACTGCTGTCACTTTTTATTACAGAGAGGGCCCAGGAGTTCGTAGCTTATCTAATCTGATTGAACAGATACCTGCTACGGCTTAAGGCTATTACTTCCTCAAAGTAAGCTGTATTGATTTTCCTTACCTCTTTCAAGTACTTCATAATGTATGCAGGTATCTGTTCAATCAGATTAGATAAGCAACTCTCTCTTGGGTCCTCTCTGTAAGGGTGACTGATTGGATTGGCCAGCAAAAGAGACTCTGCCCCCTGCCGTAAAATCACTTAACGGTGGCTCGGAACCCACCTGAAACTGTAGATCCAACTACACTTGGGAAGTGATAGCCGTGAGCCGCAGCAGGTATCTGTTCAATTAGATAAGCAACGCTCTCTTGGGTCCTCTCTGTAAGGGTGTCCGATTGGATTAGCCAGTAAATATTTTGCAATTTGAGATCAACAGAGGGTTGTCATGACCAGTAGTTGGATAATGAAGATTTGATTATTATCTAATTAAAAATAACTTGTGGAATTTTACTGTAGCTAAGTCAGCTTAGAAATAATCCACCTCAGGCTATATTAATTAAGATTCTTCAAATGTTTCTTCTTTTTGTCAAAGGGAATATTTGAATAAGAGTTGATAAAGAAAACGAAAACGGAATGGGGAGTGATAGAGGAATGTCTCATTGCACAGGAAAAGAAGAAAAGGAATAAGTGAGTAAGATTGAGAGTGAGAGAGAGAATGAGAGGGAGTGAGAGTAAGGGGAGGATGAGGGAGAGAGACTGATTGTGAAAGAGTGATAGTGTGATTCAGAGAAAGATAAAAATTGAAGATCAAAGGTTCACATCTAACTTCTTTTTCCTCAATCTTCTTTCCGATTCTTAATTTCTTCTAGGTTCTAGCACTTGTGATAAAGCCTTTCTTTCATTTTCAGTTTTTGATTCACTTTCTTTGTCACCTCTCTCATCTTATCAAAAATATAATAAACGTCTACTTGCTGTTATCTGTCGACGAAACTATAACGCTGGTGAATTAAGGTGGTGGAAAGGAAGAAGAATGAATAGGAGAAGGAGGAGGAGGATTAGGAGAAAGAAAAGGAGTAGGAGGAGAAGGGGGAAAAGAAGGAGAAGGAGGAGATAAGTGAATAAGAAAAGGAAGTCTGTGAAGAAGAAGGACAAGGAAGAGGACGTTAGGAGAGTAGGAGAAGAAGAAGAAGAAGAAGACGACGAAGAAGAAGAGAAATAGAAGGAGAAGTAGAAGAGATAACGTACATGGAGTATGTTCAACTATAATCCAAAAGGGTTGTTTTCCATCGAAAAAAAGAAGTGAATGAATACAATATAAACAATAAGAAACAATTTCAAAATAAAAGAATATAAGAGTAAGTGAAAAGACAAGGCTATAAATAATAATAAGAAGCAGAAAAAAGCGATTGGTTGTTGTTTGAATGGGGAGGGGGGTGGAGGTTAAGGAGGGGGGGGGGGGGAGGATTGTGTGGGTTATATTAGAAAAGAATGAAAGGCGCCGTTTTATAGGAGAATAATATTGTATACTCGTTCTGATTAAATAATCTTGCTAACGTTTTGAAATTATTTAACGAAGAGAGTGAGGGAGAACGTATGAGGGTACGTTTAAGGTTGTGAGACAGTGTGAGAGAGAGCGATAGAGTGTGAAAGCGAGAGGCGAGAAAATGGTGAGAGTGGACAGAATGAGTGTGTGAGAGAGAGAGAGTGATAGAGTGGCAGTGATTGAAAGAAAGAGATATAGACAGTGATTGAGAGAAAGTGAGAGGGAGTTGAGAGATGAGAGAGTGAGAGGAGAGAAGGAGTGAGAGTGAGATTAAGAGTGAAGAGTGAGAGAGAGGGGGCAAGAGGGAGAGAGAGTGAGTAAGAGTGAGAGAGAGTGGGCAAGAATGAGAGAGAATGAGTGAAAAAGAGTGAGTGAGTACGAGTGGGAAAGATAGAGTGAGTGAGAGAGATGTATAGAAAAAGAGAGAGAGTGAGTGACAGAAATGTATAGAGAAATAGAGAGGGTAAGAAAGAAAGAGAGAGAGAGAGTTTGAGTAAGTGAGAGAGAGTGAGAGAGTGATTAAGAGTGTGAAGAGTGATAGAGAGTGGTGAGCAAGAGGGACAGAGAATGAGTGAATAAGAGTGAGTGAGAGTCAAAGTGAGAGAGATGTATAGAGAAATAGAGAGAGAAAGAGCGTAAGAGAGAGAGAGAGTGAGTGAGTAAAGAGAGTAAGTGAGAGAGCGATGTATAGAGAAAGAGAGAAAGAAAGAGTGAGAAACAGGAAAGGGGGTGGAGAGGTTAAGAGAGTGTTGTAATCATGAAAGAGAGAGAGAAGAGTGTGAGAAAGTAAGAGTGAAAGAGAGTGAGAGAGAGCTAGTAGTAACCGAGTCCACATGCTTATAAATAAACATGTAGAAATTAAAAAAGTTAATTTCCTTCCAGTCAGGACGCTAGGGGGTTGAAAACGGAAAACGGAGATTCTTTGTGGCGGGAGATCCAAATTTTGGCGGGAGGTTAGCTTTGGCTGGGTAGGTGGGTAGGTCGAGGGGTTTGTTGTAGTTGTAATTAAGATGGGATACATACGGCCAGAGCCTTTGTCGGGGTTTATGTGCGAGTGAGAGGGGCGAACATTCTGTCCTTTATCATCCCCTCTCTCACACGCTCTCTCTCTCTCTCTCACTCTCTCTTGCTCTCTACCACGATTAGAGCACTCTTTGAGAAAGCTGCCCGACATAAATTAAAATTCACCCTTCTTCCAACCCATGAAACGTTTGGTGGCGCTTTCTCAACGAACCTAAGTCATCTACTTTTTGAAAATCTCTCCTCTCTTCCTCCCCCCCCCGCCCCGGGGGTAAACTTCATCCTGTCATCTCGCAAGATATTCGATAATTATTTGCTTTTGTTCTCCTTTTGTACTTTGTTATAAATATATTCGTTCCATGGAGGATTATTAGGAAAAAGGTTGTTTCTAACCTCTTCCAAACAGGAGGAGGTTCTCAATTCAACCGATTTTTTAAAATGTTTGTATGTTCATACATCAATTATTCAAACACTAGGCCTATTGAAACGATCTCAATGATTTTTTTAATGATGAAACATCATTCAGCGATGGTCCCATCCAAGTTTCAAGGATCGGACCAATACTTAGCCCAAATAAGACTGTGCAAAGGGATTTTGGTCATAATTTTTCTTTTCGAAGTATATTGTATTGGATGTTATTATGAGCTTTCATATATTATCTATTTGTTATTCAATAAACTTTAGAATCGTCTGTGCATTTAAAGTGCATTGAAGAGAACTTTTCAATCGGAAAAAGCTTTGTAGATTTGTTATTCATTTAGATTTCTTTGTAGATTTGTTATTTTATTGTAGAATGGTAGATACCTGCGATTAAAAAATCGAGTATATCGAATGTAGATTTTAGGTATGTTGTATTTTATTATATTTGTGAGAAATGAAAATTCACAGCTCAACTTGGCAGAAGACCAGCTGGTCATGTCAAAAAAATATTTATATTTTGTAATTATTCATTCATTGTATTATGTTTCTTTTGGATGTTCAATAAAATATATTTCTATTCTATTCTATTATCTATTTTGAGAAATATGGAGGTTTAAATATTAAATTTTTCGGGTGGCAATTAATTTTAAACTTTTGATAAATTTTCCATAACTAAGACACCTCGAGGAATAATCATCCAATAATCATATTCAAGTAATTAGAAGACGAGGAATAATCATAATCAATCCATTTATAAAATGTCATTTTTTTTACTCCAATTAAGAGTGAAAAATATGTCATTTCATTTCTCTAGGTATCTTAGTTATGGAGAATATATCAAAAGTTTATAATAACTCCTAGGTGAGATCAATTGCCCCAAAAACAGAAAAATTTCATCTTTGAACACCCATATTTCACAAAATAATTGAAGAAAAATATTTTTCCTAAAAGCAATAGATAACATTTCAAAACCGTAATATTATTATATACAAGAAACTTCGAAAAAAATATGAAAAACCCTGTCTTCGAAAACGTCTTTTGAAAAACCCTGCGCACTTCCTTAAGCATAAAGGATCATCCATCGATGTCTTAGGCTAGTTTCACACATAACCGGCAGTCTGATATCCAGTGTCGCTTACCTGTCCAATCATAGTTCATATGGAGCGCTTCACACCTACCTGATTTATCGAAATCATGTAATGAAAGGCAATTATATTGTCTGTGATATAATGCAATGTGATTATGCCGGGTAAACGACATCGCTTACCCAATGTGTGAAACAAGCCTGTAATGTCCCGTTTTGACCCATCAGGTGAACCCAAGGTAATTAGAATACAAGGTACTGTTCACGAATTTAGATTTTAATCTTTGTTCTTCTGATATTTCCCCTATAAGTCACTCGTGAGATGTTTTACTCGTGTCCTAATTAATATCTCAAATGAGGCTCAAAAAGACTGTCATAATACAATCGTTGCTTGTGAAATTTCATGGCAAAATGAAGACATGATTTTAGAAGATAAGTCCTAGATGGATAGGAAATACTGTGGGCCTAATAGAAGATGGTAAAATAATAATTAAAGAATTTAAGAAAGAGGACAAAAAAGGTAAAGGATGATAAAGTTGAGAAGTCGCAGGAGAAGCAATAAATCTATGTGAACAATGAGCAATTATCTACTTATCTTACTTTTGTTAGTAAATAACTCAAAATTAATTGTTCCAGGTCGGTTCATCGTATTTTGGCGATAAGGAATTCTAAGTTTGATTGGCAATTATGCTATCAATCCATAAGATGCAGATGGAGCAAAATCTGACGATTTGGTTTGGTCCAAAAGAGAGAGTAAGTTAGAGAGGAGTGAGAGAGTGAGAGAGAGTGAGTGAGTGAGTGAAAGAGAAAGAGAGGGGAGAGAGAATGAGAGATAGATAGATATTAATACGTCAATTCGATGAAGAGTTCCAGTTTGATTGGCAATTATTCTATCAATCAGATGCAAACGGGACAAAAACTGAGGGGTGATTCTGGTTGATAAAGAGAGAGTGAAAAAGAGAGGACACAGAGTAAGAGTGAGAGAGACGAAAAGAGGGAGAGAAAGATCGTTGAAATGTCACAACTTCAACCCAGCCATGTTTACATTCCACAAGTAGCTGTTCATTGAAGTTGAAAATAATTCATTATTGTTTTAAACAGGAGGTGGTGAGAGAGATAGAGAGAGAGAGAGAGAGAGAGAGAGAGAGAGAGAGAGAGAGAGAGATAGAGAGAAGGGAAGGAAGGAAGAAAGAGAGGAGATAAAGTGAGTGGGCGCTGAATGCGGCCGAACTTTTCAACTACAGAAGGACCGAGTTGTTTGCAATTATTGGGAAATTGTTTAGATCGTTTAACAAAGCCAGCCAGCCAGATCACAGAAAGCTTTTCTTCTTCTTCTTCTTCGTCTCCTCCTTTCTTTTTCTTCACCTTCTTCTTCTGATCCTCCATCTTCTTCTCCTCCATCTTCTTCTTTCTCTCGATATTCTTCTCCTCTTTTTTCTTCTCCTTCTTCTTCTCCTTCTTCTTCTTCCCCTTCATTTTCTTCTTTTTTCTCTCCATATTCTTCTTCTTCTCCTTCTTCTTCTTCTTCTTCATCATCATCTTGTTCGTCTTCTTCTTCTTCTTCTTCTCCTTTCTCTCCATCTTCTTCCTCCCCTTCGCTCTCTTCGCTGCTCTCTTCCTTTCTTCCTCCTATAGCTACTGCACATCAAATCTTCATCTCATTCTCCTCCTGCCTTCTTGTTCTTCTACCTCATATTCTTCCCCATCTTTTTCATCTTCTTCTTCTCCTTTTTCTTCTCCTTCTTCTTCTTCTCCTTCTTCTTCTCTTTCATGATATTTTTTCTTATTTCTCATGTACTTCCTCCTTTCTTTCCAGCTTTTCTTTCTTGTTTCTTTGATATTTGCTCCTCCTAAGATATGCACGACATGCACGTCTTTTTAACTATGGACATTTTTATCCTCTTCCACCTACATTCTCTCGTTACTCTTCTTCTCCCTCTTTATATTCTTCTTCTCATTCTTCGTCTACCCTCCTTTTCTTTCTAATCCATTTCCTCCTACTCTTTATCTTCACCAGGCTCTGCTCCTCATCAAATCTTCTACTTCTACGTCTTCATGTAGTTCTTCTTCTTATCCTTCATATCCTCCTTCTTACTCTTCTTCTTCTTCTTCTTCTTCTTCTTCTCTTCTTTCATCTATTCTTTCTTCTCCTACTACTTCTTATTTTTTTACTTCATCAATTTTGTCTTCCTGCTTCTTCTTCTTTTCTCCTTCTTCTTCTCCTCCTGCCTTCTTGTTCTCCTGCCTCATATTCTTCCCCTTCTTCCCCTTCTTCTCCATTTCCACCTTATTTCCTCCATCTTCTTCCCTCTTTTCCGTCTCTCTTCAATTTCCTCCTTTCTCCTTCCTTCTACTACTACTACCCACCCATCATCTTCTTCTTACTCCTTAGATCACCTCCTCCACCTGCCCTTCCGCATTCATTTTCCTTCCTCTATCAGCCCTATCATCCTCTCTTTCTGCTTCCGACCCTCTTTCGCCCCTCGCATGCAATCCGTTCTCACATTACCCCCTTCTCTTCTCCATCCATAACTGTTGTAGTGGATCAGGGGAGAGAGGGGTCAAACAGGTTGATCCTTGCCATAATTCTTCTTTCTAAATTCTTCGTCATTTCGGTAATTTTGTAATTTTCCCGGTGTCGTGCTATTTTCCTCTCCTTCTCCTCCTCTCCGCCTCTTCCTCCTCTTCCTCCTCTTCCTCCTCTTCCTCCTCTTCCTCCTCTTCCTCCTCTTCCTCCTCTTCCTCCTCTTCCTCCTCTTCCTCCTCTTCCTCCTCTTCCTCCTCTTCCTCCTCTTCCTTTCGCAACTTTTATCTTTGTCAAAACTTCCCGCAATGTGTTAGAGTGGCCCCAGTCCTGAATTGGCCTGGTCTAGCTGTTCCTCTTCTATATTTTCATCTTCTACTTCTTCTTCTTCTTCTTCTTCTTCTTCTTCTTTTTCTTCTTCTTTTTCTTCTTCTTCTTCTTCTTCTTCTTCCTCTTCTTCATCTTCATCTTCATCTTATTTTTCTTCTTCGTCTTCTTCCCAAAATTCTTCTTCTTCTTATATACTTAAATTCTACTTTAATTTACTGCCATACTATATAAGCAGCAAAAATAGTAGTTTAAGCGACGATTGTATTATGACTACTTTTGAGCCACAAATGAGATTCAAATTAGGACACGAGTGAAACGAGAAACGGAAAAATACGATCGTTGTATACAATATTTTATCCACGATTACCAATATATTACGTTTGATTTAATCGGATAACTTACTCACACTAACATAACCTGGAATGCGTGTCTGAATCAAAAGTCAAATTTATTTCGAAATGTTTGAATCAGCTGATGTGTGACGAATGCACAACATTCATTACGATACTTTTTTGAAGAAATCCTTAGTTCTAATTATTGGTCTAGACTCCTATACTGAAAAGTGACAGTAGTGTTAAAATAGCTTAATTATGCAACTAATCTGATAAGGCAGGGAATAAAGTGAGCTGTATTGACATCAATTTCTAACCTATCATGTTCACTTGATAACGTAGCCGTAGGTGGAGATTTTTTATGCAACCTTCTAGCTTGTACATGATTGGTTTTTGAAGTAGTGGGCTATTTCTTGGAGCGGTGCTCTGTTTGGTGATGGGAAGGGGTAGGGGGTTGCAAGGGTGATTTCGAAATTTCGTGTCTCGAAGCATCGAGTCCCAAAGGCTCCCCGGGGACCCAAAATTCAAGTGAAGAATTCTCTGGGACGTCCCCGTTGCAGGATGAGAGCAACTACAAGTGTTAATTTTTGAAAGGGTGGAACGAGCAGACGTCTCCTTTCGGAAGGAAAAACGCCTCCTGGGAGTTGTTAGCAATAGGAGAGAGAAAAGAAATTGATGAAGAGGGAATGAGAGAGAGGAGAGAGAGGAGATAGAGCTAGAGAGAGAGAGAGAGAGAGATTGAGGAAGAGAGTAAAAATGTTGCGAGAGTACCCTTTCACAAGAAGATACAGATGAATTAAATAATAAGAAGTAAGATTGTAGTTGATGTTACGAGCTTTTGAACACCACTAAACATCAAATTGGACTCTCTCTCTCTCTCACACTAACTCTCTCTTACTCACTCCTGCTCTCTCTTTTCTTTTTTCTCTGTTGCTCCCTCTCTCGCTTCCAATTTAACATTTTTTTTATTCCTAACAATCTCCACTCATGTCTTAATTTAAAAATTATTATTATTATTATCATCATCTCTATAATTATATAAAAATGAATGTCTGACTGTATGTCTGTATGTATGTATGTATGTATGTTCCCTATAGACTTCAAAACTACTTGACAGATCGGCATGAAACTTTGGCAATATGTTGTGTGAATATTGGGGATGGTTTCTGACCATAAATTTTAATAGGGGAGCTAATAATTATTATTAATCAATCCATTTTATAGACCTAACCTACTGAACTTGCCGGCCAAACAGCTTAAAGGAACAGCTGATAGAAGTCACCTTCCTCTTTCTCCCTCCATCTCGTTATCTTCCTATATTCGCGGCACAGGTTCTCACGTTTTTATTATTTTTTGATCCTCCTTACATAATGATGAAATACAATTTGATCCTCTCTAGAAATAATTTATGTGCTAATATTTTTTTTAATGGTTTCACTAACATTTTTTGATAATTAGGTATAGCTACTGTTTTTTAATATAATTTGCAACTTACATTCTGGAGTAGCTGCCAGCTCCTTCGGGGACGGACAGTTACTTCTTTCCTGTTTTTAAAAAATAAATAATCAATTAGAATGCATAGAGAAATTTGGAGAAAATGTTATATGCATTTCCATCGTATAGTAAACAGTTTTATGAAAATAGTAGTTATGCAACGATTGTATTATGAATGCCTGTAAGGAACGAGTGATATCTAAGTTGGGACACGAGTGAGTGTCCTAAACATGTCACGAGTTGCTTTAAGGCAAAGTACAATTGTTGCATACAATATTTTATCTAAAATTACCAATAAATTACGTTCAATATAACTTGCCAATAATTTATCTAATTTAGCTCACACAAAATATAACATAACCTAGAATGCGTGTGTGTTGTTGTGAATTAAAATTTATTTCAACATTTTTGAATCAGCTGATGTGACTAATGCATAAAGCTGGGCATTCACGTTCCGATTTGCACTACGACTTGTGGTCCAACCTCCAAAGTCGGATCCGATATTGGAACGTGAATGGGCTTGTTGGATAGTTGGAAAAGTAGATGGCCGACTCGGAACTTTTTAGTAGAGGGACGACTGGAAGGTCCGACTTCCGACTGTCGATTGTGTTGCAGCGTGAGTGGGAGAGTCGGATCAAAGTCGTCCAACTTACCTCAGTCAGTGCTTGACCATCGGGCAAGTTCGGGCAACATCGGGCAACTTCGGTTACATTTTTCGGCTCGAAAGCAATGTTCACAGCTGACTAGGAATAAAGTTGGATTGCAAGTAGGAGCGTGGGTGGAGTCGACTATCCAACTAGCAGTACTACTAAGTCGTACTGCAAATCGGAACGTGAATGCCCAGCTTAACATTCATTTTGACACTGTTTTGAAGAAATCCTGACTTCTGATTGGTCTAGACTCCTTTAGTGAAAAGTGACAATAGTGTTAAACAAAGCTTTATTTTAGGAGGAGTAGGCAGAGAACGAGGAAGACGAGAAGCAGGATGAGAAGGACAAGGAGGAGGAGGAGGAGGAGGAGGAGGAGGAGGAGGAGAAAGGTGAAGAGACCGTACTGAAATAGTAGTTTATGCAAAGATTTTATTTTGACCCTTATTAAAGCACGAGTTAGATGTAAGTTATCTCACGAGTGCCTTAATGGCCAAATAAAATCGTTGCATACACTATTTTATCTACGACCACTAGTATACATTTAATTAAAACAATTTCATTTTACCTGTGACTGTCAGAGATACCTAACCTCTCATCTCAAATACAAGAAGTTATATTAGATTGTTAGGTTTAGCAGCTTAGTTAGCAGTTTGATCAAATCAGCTGATAGTTTCACAATATTGAATTACGATATTGATTCCATCAAAAATGCTTCTGATTGGTCCAGTACCCGTGTTATAATGTAGAACCTGTACTATAATGAGCTCTTTATACAACGGGTCTCAAAAAGCATTTCGAAAAGACAGCTGTTTTGGCATCAATTGTGAAACTGTAATGTATACATTATGACATGGTCGTAGATAAAGTGACAATATTGTTCAAAAATAGTTCAATTAAGACATCACTTTAATAAGACGTGGAATCACTTTTAAAAGTGTTAGCTATGAGCCGTAGCAGGTATCTGTTCAATCAGATTAGATAAGCAACGCTCTTCTGTGCCTCAACTGTAAGGGTGATCGATTGGATTAACCATCAAAAAAGACTGTTTTCTTCTGTAAAATCACTTCCCCGTTGTTCGGAACCCACCTAAAATTGTACATCCACGATGTTTTCAATAACATGGCACAAGCGGCGAGTTGGAAATACCCGTAAGAGTCTCCTCACGAATAAAAGCCATACTTTATGTTTGTACTTTTGTAAATTCTTTCATCTACTTAATAGCGCAGCAGTTGATGAAATTTTGTATGCAACGATTTTATTTTGTCACTATAAGTCACTCGTGAAATGTGGAGGACACTCGCTTCGCTCGTGTTCCAAATTACATCTCACTTTTGGCTTAAAAGCAGTCATAATACAATCGTTGAATAAACTACTACTAGGCATGCAAAATAATTCATAGCTTTTAAGATAAATAATGAATGCTTTTATCGGTGGGAGACTCTTTGGGGTAGTTCCACCTCGTTGCTTTAGCGATGCATTGGATACGTACAATTTTAGGTGAGTTCCGAACCGCCCGCAACCAACAGCTCTCGAGCAGAGAACAGACTCTTTTTTAGCTGGCCTATCCTATCGGTCATCCTTACAGAAAAGGTCCAGTAGAGCGTTACTTATCTAATCTGATTTAACAGATGACTGCTACGGCTCACGGCTATCACTTGTTTCTATCATTAATGAGAACAATATGATCCTGTTAATGACCACGAAAATCATGATCGTTATCATCATAATCATCATCATTATCATAATCTACAGAACAAGACTTTAATTGTTATTAATCCTTCTAGCAACATAATTAAAGACATCATTCAAGTTTTGGCCATCATTACCGATCAGAAAATAATTATTTTAACGGTGATTTGTGGCTGGAGATTATTTGCCTGAGGCAACATCTACTACAGTTACCTACGGACCTTTGTTTTTAAATGTGGAGGGGAGATTCGGACCAATCACAGAGCAGGTAGGACTTTTACTCATTTTCATCTTATCTTCTCCTTCTTCTTCTTCTACATCTTCTTCACCTTCCCCTTATTTTCTTCTTCTTCTTCTTCTTCTTCTTCTTCTTCTTCTTCTTCTTCTTCCTATTCTTCTTATTCTTCTTCCTATTCTTTCTTCTTCTTCTTCTTCTTCTTCTTGTTTCTCTTCTTCTTCTTCTTGTTTCTCTTCTTCTTCATTATTCTTCTTCTCCTCCTTCTCCTTCTTCTTCCTTCTTTTCTGATTCTAACTTTTTTTCTTCTACATCTTGCATCCTCTTCTAACCATTCTACCCCTTCTCCCCTTCGTCGCTACCATATCCTTCTTCTTCTCCTCCTCCTTCTCCCTCCTCTGCTTCATCTACTACGCCTTCAACATCTTCTTCTCCTTCTTCTTATACTCCTTCTCCTTCGCAATCTTCTTTTCCTTTGACATCTTCTTCTCCCTCTTCACCAACGCCATCACATTCACCTCCACCATCACCTCCTTCTCTGATCGCCTTCTTTTTCTCCTTCTTCGTCATCATCGCCTTTCTCTTATTCTTATTTTCTTCTTCTCCTTTATCTTCATCTCTTTCTAATCCTCCTTCTGCATTATCGTCTCTCACGCCTTCTTCTTCCCCTCCTCTTTCTCCTCTTTCTCCTTCTTCTTCTTCTCCTCCTCCGCTCAATTCCCTTTCTTCTTCTTCTTCTTCCTTATCTTTTCCCTTGTTTTCATCTTTCCCTTCTTCTTCTTTTTCTCCTCCATCACACCTTCTCCTTCCTCTTCTACTTCTCTCACTTTTCATTCACCTTCTCGATCTTCATCTTCTCCTTCTCCGTTTCTTTTTCTTCCTTTTCTCTTTCTCCTTCATATCTACTTCTCCTTCACCCTCTACTTCATTTCTTTCTTCTTCTTTTTCTGCTCTTCTCTCCTGTTTTTCCTCCTTTTTATTCTCCTCTATCTCAACTTATTCTGCCACTTTTCCTTCTCCTTTGTGCTCTTCATCTTCTCCTCCTCCTCCTCCGTTTTCTCCTTCTACTGCTGCTTCCCCATCACTCCGGCTCCTTCCCCTTATTTTCATTCCCCTTCAACGTTATTTTCATCTTTTTCTTCTTCTTCTTCTTTTTCTTCTTCTTCTTCTTCTTCTTGTCTCTTTCTACTCCTATTACTCGTCTACCTGCTTTTCCTGCTCCTCCTTCTCCATCTTCCACTTCTCCATCTACTTTTTCTCCTCTCTCCACTCCTCCTTTCACTCCTCCTTTCACTCCTCCTCCACGTGTCGTTTTCTCCAATTTTTTCATTCTCCTTTCCCTTTTTCTTCATCTGCTTCTAATCCTACTTCTCCATCTTTTTCTTTCAGTCCTTATTCTTCCCCTGCTCTTCTTTCGCTTTACCTCTCTTCCTCTCTCACGTCTCCTTCTCTTTCTCCTTCATCTTCTCCATCTTCTTTTTCTCCGTTTTCATCTTCTTCTCCTTCAACTCTCCTTCTTGTTCATTTTCTCCTTCACCGTTTCCTTCTTCTTCTTCTCTTTCTCCTCCATCTTTCCTTCTCTTTTTCTTTTCTTCTCTCTCTTTTCTTCTTTTTCTCCTCCTCCTCCTTTTACTCATCTTGATCTTTCTTCTTCTTACCCTTCTTCTCCTTCACATTCTACTTCATTTTCTGCTTCTTTTTCTCTCTCTTCTTCTCTATCTCCTTCTCCTCCCTTCATTCCTCCGCTTTCCATCAATCCTTCTCCTCCTCCTCCTACCTTCCTCATTTTCCTCCTCCTGCTCCTCCTCCTCCTCCTTCTCCTCCTCCTCCTTCTTCTACCTCTGCTTTGTTAGTCACGGCACAAAAATCAGGTAAACAAGCAGTAGAGATGTGGGTGCAGTGTTTCGTTACAATGCTTCTAATTGCTGAATCTCTTTCTCCCTCTATTTGGTTTTGTTTTTAGTCTCTCCATCTCTGTCTTCCAGTCTCCTCAATTCATCAATTTTGTCTTGTCTGGACATGCTACGAATTTATTAGCGGCAATAATTATCGTACAACGGAGCTTGGAGTCTTCTTTTTCCCCATTATTATCGTATCATCTTAGTCACTCCAATTAAATCTATTATAAAATATTAATAATCGTATGGCTTTATTGGTGGAGAGACCCTTACGGGTAGTTCCACTTCGCCGTCTGAGCTATGTTATGGACAGCATGGTAGACCTATAGTTTTAGGTGGTTTCCGAACAACCTGGTAAGTGATAATAATGCTTATAACATCAAGTTATTGAAGCATGTTCACCTATCCATCGCAATCTTGCGTTCAGTTTTTGACTTCAGAAATTTCATAAAGCTTGATTGAGCATTTTCAGTTCTGAATTTATTTCAAAAATATGCACTTCTTGTTTTAAAGACAAATAAATTCATATACTCCAATAACAATAAATTCCTTATTTTTTTCACATTCTGAAGCTGTATACTCGTCCCACATTTACACAGAATCTGACTGAAAAGGTGAGTGTGTATACTATCTAGCACACCTCTGAGAGTTACTTCCAGTGTCCAACAGTGTACTACGAAGATGGAGAGTGAGGTAGGTTGCGATTTTTATCCTCCCTCACTGAGCTAACAGAGTTGTATCACTATGCCAAGCCCACTGAAACAAATTCTGAAAGTCTATGGTTTTGACAGTCCACTCCCACCTTTACACAGGGTCTGAGAGTGTATACTATCTAGCACACCTCTGACAGCTATTTTCAAGCCATCATTTGACAGAGACGTTGTTTGGAAAGCAACACAATTGGTGTAGCCTTTTTTGTATCCGAGATGAATAAAATTTAATCGACTATTATAGTATGCATTATATTGTATACTGAAACTTAACATTTTTTGTAAACTTTCGGATATTATCCTTGGATTCTTGTATGTTGTAAATCGCTTTCAATTTGTTCGTAGCTCCTTAATATTTATTGTGAATTAATGTACTCGAATAATGTTATTTATTATTTGTACCTGTATTTGTCCATTTCCTTTCTTCTTATCACCAGTATTCTCTTCTCCTTACTATTCAACCTTCTCCCCCTTCTCCACCTTCTCCTTCTTTTCCTCTTTCTACTTCTTCTCCACCTTCTCCACCTTCTTTTCCTTCTTCTTCATCTTCTCCTTGTCCTCCTTCTTCTGCTCCACCTCATCGTCCTCCTCCTACTTCTCCTCCCCCTTTTCCACCACGTGATCCTCCTACTCCACCTCCTCTTCCTCCTCTTCCTCCTTCTCCTTCTCATTCACTTTTTTCCATATTCTTCCATCTTCTACTTTTATGTCTTTCTCTGTCCCTTTTTTATATCTTCCTCCTCCTCCTCCTCCTCCTCCTCCTCCTCCTCCTCCTCCTCCTCGTCGTCCTCCACGATCTTCCCATTTCTATTATTCTTCTATTTTTCTTGTTCCTCTTCTTCTTCTTCCTTATGCTCCACCTCCTCCTCCACCTCCTCCACCACCTCCTCCACCACCTCCTCCTCCACCTCTCCTCCACCAACTCCTCCACCTCCTCCTCCACCTCCTCCACCACAAACCGCACCATCGCAACTTTCTCCTCACTCTCCTCCTCCTTCTCCTTCTACACCACCACCTCCTTCACCACTATCCACTTCCTCTAGTATTTCTCTAACTTCTCTTCCTAGTCTTCTTCCCCCTCTTCTTCCTCCTCTTCTTCCTCGTCTTCTTCCTCGTCTTCTTCCTCGTCTTCTTCCTCGTCTTCTTCCTCGTCTTCTTCCTCCTCTTCTTTCTCCTCTTCTTCCTCGTCTTCTTCCTCCTCTTCTTCCTCCTCTTCTTCCTCCACCTCTTTCTCCTTCTCCTACTCATCCACCTCCTGATCCTCCTCCTCCGCCTCTACCTCACCTTCTCCTTCCCATTCACTCTTCCCTCACTTATAATCTATTTAGGTACCTCCTCCTCCTCCTCCACTTCGTACCGGCTACAGCCTGCCAAGTCAATAAACCGACATCGATCAAGCGTCACGACGCTCACTGTTCAAAAAATCGAACGCTGCCGTTAACCTATCGATTTTCCACGTCTACTTTCGTCTAATCTACTCTACTCTAGTAGGCGGAAATAGACCAAATAGAGCACATGGCCCCCACAGAGCAGAGCAATAAAGCAGCATCCCGAAATACAGCACAATAACTTATCTTGGTGCCTGGACATGTCTAAAAGTGTCCAATACTGTATACAGGCAGAGCAGGCAGAGCAGAGCAGCTCTATGAGAGCAACAGCGTATCTTGCTTATCTTGTGACTCACTCACTCACTTCAATAGCCTTCTGATCTTCTTCTTCTTCTTCTTCTTATTATTATTATTATTATTATTATTATTATTATTATTATTATTATTATTATTATTATTATTATTATTATTATTATTATTATTATTATTATTATTATACTTATTATTATTATTATTATTATTCTTTTTCTTCTTCTTATTCTTCTACTCCTTAATCTTCTTATTCTTCTACTCCTTCATCTTCTTATACGTCATATCCCCATTCTCCTTCTCCTCCACGCCAGTGCCGGATTTACCACTAGGCCGACTAGGCCGCGGCCTAGGGCCGCAAGCAAAAGGGGGCCGCAGCGTTTTGTAAAAGAAAACTTTTTTTGAAAAAAATAGAATTTTTATTTTCGAAAATTAATTAATAATTACCGCTACTGTAAATCGAGTACATTACTTTTGTATATAAACAATACAATCTAATTAAAATAACCTATGTTCATATAAAAAATAAATATTGTCAATATTGTCAAAAATAGCAATAACGAAAAGAAACTCCTTCCAAAAAGAGTAAACGTTGCAACATGGGCTACAAATGGCTTGCTGTAAAAGCT
Organism: Conomelus anceps; assembly: GCA_948455865.1. Classification (NCBI taxonomy): domain Eukaryota; kingdom Metazoa; phylum Arthropoda; class Insecta; order Hemiptera; family Delphacidae; genus Conomelus; species Conomelus anceps. The sequence goes on along the minus strand of OX418216.1, from coordinate 136,360,102 downwards.
ATTTTACTTAACTACTGGATGTAGTAAAAAAATATCAGCTGATACAGGAGAAACAAATGTGAGCCGAGCTGATGCTAATGGAATCAGTAAATAATTTTTCAAATTAGAGAATGCTATTCTACCAAACATGTGGTACGATATTTTACAACGTTTTGACAAGAGTAGCAAAACATTGCAAAAGACTGCTACAGACTTGAATGTGACTTGCAACATATACGAATAAAGGAGTTCGTATTAAGTCTGAGAGACAACTTTGATTCCTATGAAAAAAGAGGAAAAGAGTTGTCTAAAAATGAAACCTTTTTTCTTGAAATAAAAAGACGCCCGAAAAGAATAAAAGCTCTCCCTGGCGAAGACAAAGAAGATGAATCCACTGAACCCCACTTTAATAGCAAAGAAGACTTAAAGATTAATACATTCAATGTTGTAATAAATTGACAGGCTTTATTCAGAATTGAATAAAAGGTCCGAAGTTTATTTCAGTCTTAATGAAGAATTTGGATTTTTAAACACGTCAATTTCCAATGAAGAAATCAGGGGAAAGCTTCTATTTTGGCTAAAAAGTATCGAATCGACATAGATGGTGACTTTGGAGAAGAGTGTATACAGTTGAAAGGCTTTGTTGAAGGTATATTTGATGAAGAAAGGGAACCTCATGTTAACAAGATTACCTAGCCTCCAAGGAATACACTTTTGGATTATCTGAAAATCATTCGTGAAAAACAGTTAACAAACTTATTCCCGAATATGGACACGGCTTTGCGCATTCAAATTGACATTCGTTGAAATTAACTATAAATAGTAAAAAATGCCAATACCTTCAATTCAAAAACAAACATAATTTAAATGAAGATAGGGCTATAAACGTGTTTGTAAACGATAATCAATTAGACCAGGATGAAAAAATTGCATTTCTAGGAGTTATGTTGGATAGACGATTGACCTGGACTCCATACATTGAGAAAATATGTAGTAAAATTTCATCTGGGGTATTTGTCCTGCGACAGCTCGCTAGATTGAATGACAAAAAGTTACTTTTTACAGCTTACCATGGGCTCTTACTGTCACATATTAGGTATGCTATCTTAGTATGGGGTAATTCATCAAAACAAAATCTTGATAGGGTGTTTAAGATCCAAAAGAAAGCGGTTAGGTGTATAGAAAGAGTAAATAGATTAGATTCATGTAGGCCGTTGTTCAAGAGACTTGGTCTCCTAACTGTACCCTGCTTATATGTGTATGAAGCTACTTTATATGTAAAAACGAATGATATTAACCAAAATCTTGATGTACATGATTATAATACAAGAAGCCGAGGAGATTATCACTTGGTGAGTCACAATAGTAGCTTATTCAAACAAAAACCTAGTTATATTGGTAGGAAATTCTACAACAAGCTACCACAGTTTTTGAAGAGTCTTGAAAATATAGAAATATTTAAAAAACAATTGAAGAAATATTTAGTTGATAAAGCTTTTTATAGTGTACAAGAGTTCCTTTCACATCAAAATTAAGCCTCACCTCAACTAATTGAAGTAATTATGGTATCTAGTGTATAATATTGTTGATCTGACTTGTCTTATACTCCTTAACTGGAGTCTCCAAGACGTAATCTACAAAAAAAAAAAAAAAAAAAAAAAAAATTCTACTATGCATGATGACATTTAATGCATCTGGAGAAAGATCATTCAGCGTGTTGGAAAGAATCAAAAACTACTTGAGGAACTCGACTTCTGACGAAGATTCTAGATTGTCAAATTTGGCTAGTTTTGTTTCAAAACTTTTTGAGCTTTTTCAAGCCTTAGACTTTAACGATTTGATTAAAGATTTTGCAGCCAGAAAAGCTAGAAAAGTGAGTTTTTAGAGTTTAGATATGTTATTAATTATGAGTATGAAGTGGAGTGAATGTCAATATTAATCACTAATCCAACTTTATCCAAATTAAGAACATGACATTGACGTTTTTCAGTATAAGAGAATAATGGGAGAATTGAATGATCTAGAAGTTTATTTTATATTTAGTATTTAGTATAAGTTTAATATTTCTATTTTTCAGTACCATAGCCTTTCACTATTACAGTTCATATTATTATTTTGCTTGTTCTTTTACTTATAATGTCTTTTCAACTCGGCTTTTTTAGTATTTTGTTGTCACCTTTACTTTTCCCCCCGAATGAAACAAATGTTATTTATAATTTTAACAATTAACTGCACTACTAATTTATAATATAATAATTTTAGCAATATTAATAATTTTACAAATAACTGCTGTTTGCTAACTTTTTTAATTATATATTTTCTATAAATATAGAAATTGTTGTTAGAGCTGTTTTGGGGTTTTAGCCAAATTTGTGAACCAATATTATTTAATTAGCGAATACAACATTTCAGCCTATTTATGTACCGTCTTCAAATAGAACATCAGTGCCATTTCTATTCATGTATGTTATGCTTTGTATGTTGTACCAATTTTAAAAAGTAAAATTAAAACAAACTTTATGTATTAATATGAAATGTGCTTTATGCTTTAATTACATAATCGTGAAGTTATCGGGGGCTCGCTTTCGAACCACCGAGAAGTGATTTTACAGCAGAGAACCGTGTCTTTTTTGTTGGCCAATCTAATCGGTCACCCTTACAAAGAATGCCCAGGAGAACGCAGCTTATATCTATTTGATCTACAAGTTTTTATTTTTTCTTCTTTTAAGATTTTACAATATTATGATTCAATCATCAACCATTTTATTTTGAGTAAATACCTTTTTAATATTAATATCTTCCCTATTACTAATTACTAATTTCTATACGATCATTAATTTATCTAGAGTTCTTTTACTGTATATTTGCTATTTTATCGTATAAGAAAGTGAAAAAAATATTTTTCCTACAGTGACCCGAAAAAGTGCCTATTTTTGCACTAACTGTAGCACGCAAAATAGTCTATTCCTGCACCAGTGCGGGAAAGTAAATTACAGTGCGGGAAAGTATTTTTCCGCACTCCAAATTTGCAACCTAACAACACAAAATAGTGAGCATGTAATACGCAGGTTCCCTATTCTGCATTCAAAAATTGGTTGGCTACTCTGCTTCAGCTGTGAATAGTTGTTGTTGATGAAATCGATTTGATTCAAAGATAGGTTATGTGAGGAATTTTCAGGTTATGTATGCCCTGTTTTGTTCTGTTTGAATTACTTTATACATTACTGTAGGAAAAATGTAATGTGTAATTCGAGCGCAAAGTATTGTTTCTGCGCTCGAGAAACTTTTTTCACGAGCCAAAGGCGAGTGAAAAAAACTGTTTCTCTCGATGCAGAAAAACGGTACTTTGCACTCTAGTTACACAAATAGCTATTATTGTATCCACCACTCACCTACAAACCCATTCCACCTGTTACAGTATTATTTGAACTTTTGCCTTTCCCTTTCATTACAATTATTATTATTATTTTCACAAACACAGAGCCACCATTCAAAGGTTGTAACTTATCTTTGGGCCAAAGGGAGAAGAAAAAAGTAGTAGGAAGATGAAGAAAAAGAAGAATCACAGTGAAGCAGCAAACAATGGACTCCATTCACTTGTTGCTAGGTATCACCGGCGGGCACCTTCGCGCGCTATTTTTCATTCAAGCACGTGATAATAATTTGGCGCCAAAAAGGTCAAACCACGTGGACGTGGAGCCCCGAGGCCCGCGAAAAGTCGTGTCGACACTATTGTGTCGTGACATTCCGACACTTGAAGGTAAGTGAGGGGAGGAGAGGGTCACGTTAGGCCACAATCGGCCTATTACTACAGTGACTTAAATAGTTCTATTTAGATAAATTTTTATATATATATCAGTGGTTCTGTGAACAGTAGACCTCACGCCCAAGAATAAGGGTGCTTGCACAGAGGAGCATAGGTACTCCATGTACTCAATGATAATCTCCATCGGAAAATAAAACAATGTCATCTGACCTAACTCTTGATTCAATTTTCGTAGTCTATTGCATGTCTGTTTTTCACAAAAGGTCACTCTGTATCACATCAACAACGCTATGTTTATTTTCAAGACAGCTCTATTACTGAGAACGAGATTGCTCTATTTTCAAGACAGCTGATTGCTTAAATTAGATTATACATGTCTGATGAATGAGTTTATAAAACAATATTAATTAAATTTGTATATCATTTACTTAGTAATCACCAGTTATTATACTTAATTGAAATATTAGAAATGGTTTGTTTCTCTCAAACAAATATGTTATTTTTATGAATGAT
>OX418216.1:136327173-136353144 GCA_948455865.1 Conomelus anceps | reverse complement strand
CTTCTCCTCCTACTTCTCCTTCTACATCTCCTCCTTTTTCTCCTTGTCCACATTCTCCTTTCATTTCTTCTTCTATCCCCTTTCCCCCTTCACCCCCTTCTACCCCTTCATCACTCCTCTTTCTCCTCCTTTTCCACCCCTTTCTTCTCCTTCTCCTCCCGCTCCTCTTTCTCTACCCAATCCTCCCATTCATTCCAATCCTTTCCCTCTTGCTTATCCTCTTTCTCGTCCTTCTCCTTTCCTTCTCCAATCTCTCATCCTTCTCCTCATCGTCCTCCTCCTCTTTCACTACTATCTCATCCTTCTCCTTCTTCTTCTCCTCTTCCCCCTACTCTGTTTCCTCTTCTCCTCCATCTCTTCCTTCTCCTCCTTCTCCTCTCTTTCGTCCTTCTCCTCCTCCTACTCCTTCCCCTCCTTCCCCTCCTTATACTCCTTCTCAAACTTCTCAACCTTCTCCACCACCTCCTCTATCTTCACCCTTTCCTCCTTCTCCTCAATCTCACCCATATACTACTCATTCTCCTCCTTCTCCTCCTCTTTCTCCTCCTTCTCCTCCTTCTCCTCCTTCTCCTCCTTCTCCTCCTTCTCCTCCTTCTCCTCCTTCTCCTTCTTCTCCTCCTTCTCCTCCTTCTCCTCCTTCTCCTCCTTCTCCTCCTTCTCCTCCTTCTCCTCCTTCCCCTCCTTCCCCTCCTTCTCCTCCTTCTCCTCCTTCTCCTCCTTCTCCTCCTTCTCCTTCTTCTCCTCCTTCTCCTTCTTCTCCACCCTTTCCTCCTTCTTCTCCTTCTTAACCTTCTCCTCCTCCTCCTATACATTCTCCCTCTCCTCTTTTTCCTCCATTTCACCCTTATACTACTCATTCTCCTCCTCCTTCTGCCCTCTCTTCACCATCTCCTCATTCCCCTTCTCCTCATTCTCCTCCTTATTCCCACTTCTTCTTCTCCTCCTCCTTCTGCTCCTCCTCTACTTCTTCCTGCTCCTGCTCCTCCTCCTCCTCTCACTCCTACTCCTTTCTTTTCCTTCTTGGTCTTCTCCCCCCACTATATACTTCTCCTAACAGATACTTCTACTATAATTTTTTATCCGTTTCTTCCCAACATACATCACCCGCTGCTGATAAGAAAGAAACCCCCTTCTTCCTACACTATCCACCATCGGGATAACAACTTTCAGCCCCTAAAAAACCTGTGAAGCAGTCGGGAGAGTAGGTTTACTGAAATCTAATCGGTGGACACTTGTGAACAAGGAAAGTTCTTGTTTTTTTTCAGTGTATCGGATTTTCTCTTCTAAAAAACAAGAGAAGAAAGTGGTGGTATTGTGAGGTGACGATAAGGCATTTAGGGTCCATTTTGAGGGGGTTGCAGTGATCCTGGGGGAGAGAGGGAGAGAGACTAAGCGTGTAAGAGACAGCCAAATACAGAGAGAAAGAGTGATTTAGTGAGAGAGAGAGTGAGGAAAAAAAAGGGACTTAGAGTGACAGATAAAAAAGAGAAGTTAAGACAGCTAGAAGTAATGGGGAGTGTATCAGCCGTAATTGTTTGCTGATTGATTTTGGGTCTTTTCTAAATTGTTGAAAATCAACAAACAAGATGGGGGTGAATTGAGTTGAATTCAATTCAATTCAATTCTATTTATAGTTAACTATATAAATACTTTATCTCCTTTAGGGGAAGAAGAAGGAGGACGAGACAACTCTGTTAGCTCAGTGAGGTAGGAAAGTAATCGCAACCTACATCACTCCTCGTTTGCGTAGTACGCTCTTTGGACTAAAACGGATTGTTGAGGCTGTGGTTTCCTAGACGCGTAATAGATGCGCTGCGTAAGCGTATCTAAGCCGCAGCACACTTGTTTAACGGAGTTTCGTATAAGCGGATTCCTAGTCTGCGTATCAAGTGCGCGCGTATCTAAATGGGTGCGCACTAGAAGCTGCGTTTTCAGAGCAGTCGAATCCGAGATACGCTGCGTAACAGAGTGCATTGGAGTTAGAAGGAAAATGTTTCCCAGAAGAAAAAATTCTCAACGATGAAGAATTGATTGAATTTGCCTCTTCCAATGACATGTTATGGAAGTTAAGCCATCCTGATTATAAGAACAATATGAAGAAGGATGTCATATGGAAGAAAATGGGAGTTTCGCTGAATAAATCAGATATGTTGTTCATATAATTATAAATTTTATAGTATTACACTTCATATCATTCATTATTGTGTACAAATAAATCTATATAAATAAAATTAGAGTTTGTCTGTACATTTATCAGAATTATATATTTTTTGGTTATTTTTACGTTTTATACATCAAATAAGCCGAAAATAGTCTTATCTCACTTTCTGTCTGTCTGTCTGTCTGTCACGGCCGCAAAGGCATTTTACGCGGCCTTCTCCTCAAAAACGAGAGCATCGATCGGGATTTTAGTTATTGAACAGTATTGAAAACATTATTGACAATGTCTTTAGCTATAAAAAACTGAATTAACTTCTTTTTTTTAACAGAGTAATAAACGTTTAAAAACCAAGTATTGTGCGATTTTGGATACATTTTACGCGGCCTTCTCCTGAAAAACGAGAGCATCGATCGGGATTAAAGTTGTTTATCAGTATTGAAAACCTTTTTGACAATGTCTTTAATAGCTAAAGAATAATAAACGTTTAAAAACCAAGTATTGTGCGATTTTGGATACATTTCTTCTAAGTTTTATTACCACATAAGAACAAATCACGTAATTTATCAATCAGCTGTTCTCAAATATAATCTGAATGTTGGGCCCTTCGCGGCGTTATTTACGCTGTCTGCAGACTTGTGTAGTCGGAGCATTGCAGTCTTTAAGGAAACATATGACTGGTAAATCAAAGCTTATGTTTCATCAATTATTTCTTTGTTGAAAAAAAAACAAAATTTTCTAATTTCAATTTATCAAAACAAAAATTAACATTTTAGGAAGGTGCGGTTTGTGCTAGGCTCTTGGGAACTCGCCAGGTAGCACTATTATTACCACATAAGAACAAATCACGTAATTTATCATGATATATCAATCAGCTGTTCTCAAAAAATATTCTCTCCGATACCTGTCACTGAATTGCTTACGTTCTAAGTTGTTTACTAAGGGCCCGTTCACACGATACAGTTTTTGTGCGGTACAGTAAATTTGCTGTATCAGTTATTTTGCAGTGCTTCCGTTTGCATGTACATTTCATATTGTATGTTCACACAATACTGTTTCGACTGGATCCAGTAAAAAAGCTGTTCTAGCCGATTTCTACATTCGGTTTTGTCTTCGAAAACTGTATCGCTAAAATCAGCTGTACCGCAAAATAACTGTATCCGTATCCGGTGGCACATGTATTGTACCGGTAATGGATATGTTCAAACGATACGCTTATTACGCTGGAAGTAGTCTTCAGATCGTCAGCATTGATCTTCTTCATTGATATTCTTCAGCATTGATCTTCTTATTAGTGAATTCCAGTGTCCAGAAATGGAAGATATTAATTGTGAATTGGTATCTGTTCAATCAGATAGATAAGCTGCGTTCTCGTAGGTCCTGTTCGTAACGGTGACCGATTAGATTGGCCAGCAAAAAAGACACTGTTCTCTGCTGTAAAATCACTTCCCGGTGGTTCGGAACCCACCTAAAACTGTAGGTCCAACTCATCAATCACCATCATCCAACTCATTACCCACACACAGGTCTCAGACCTGAAAAAAAAGTTAGCACGACACCAGCACGCACAACCGTGTGTATTCTATGCAGTCTAGGAGAACACTGAACGGCGGCTGCGTTTTGGATACGCAGCGCATCTAAACCGCAGCGCATCTGTTACGCTTCTAGGAAACCACAGCCTGAAGTTTCAAGAGCCACCCACAGAGGTACTATACATAGCTAGTGAACAGTAGACCTGTAGGATGCAAGAAGTAAGAGGATACTTGCATAAGTGTTGCATCCAATACAGTCACCATCGCAAAATGTAACACATGCTGTGATATGGTGGTATTAACGGTGAATGAGTCAATAATCAACATCATATTAAGGTTTATCACAACAAAAGACAAAACTAACCAAAGACTTGTGTCTATGTGGTGATTTTTGATGAATTATGACCATTACTACCACCCTTTTGAAAAAGGGTTTCCAAAATATTGCGAAAACACGCTCTCTGCAAATGTTTTGTGGGGTCGTTTGGGCGGGGGGGTTAGGGGGGATAAGGGGGCGACTGATGCACTTTACGTGACCCGAACCATCCTTGGGGACTCCCGAAAATGGGGGTGAGAATCCCTCCCCCCCCCCCCACCAAAAATGGGAAAGTATTTGACCACTGACAAACGATGCCACATTTGCTGACACCAGTTCTTATTCTTAGCATTATTGTGATTTTTCTTCTTCTTCTTCTTCTTTTACTTCTCCGTCTTGTTTTCTTCTTCTTCTTCTTCTTCTTCTTCTTCTTCTTTTTCTTCTTCTTCTTCTTCTTCTTCTTCTTCTTCTTCCTCTAATTCTTCTACTTCTCCATCTTGTTTTCATCTTCTTCTTCTTCCTTTCCTGTTTCCTCTAATACCTCTTTATTCTTCTTCTTCTCTTCCTCTTCCTCCACAACAAAGTTCACCTCCATCTTCTCCACCTACTCCTTCTCCTCATACAAATTATCCTTTATTTCTTCTACTCTATCTCCTCCTCCTCCTCCTCCTCCACCTGCTCCTCTTCATCGATCTTCTCCATTTCTTCTCCACCACCAACTCCTTCACTCACTCCTCCTCCTCTTTCTCCTAGTCATCCTCCTGCTCGTTTTTCTCCTTTTCCTACTTAAATTTTATTTTCCATTTATTCTTCTTCTTCATGCTTATCTTCATCTTGTTTCCTGTTTCTTCTCCTCCTCCTTCTCCTCTTATTACTGTTCCAACTCCGGCTGACCCACTTCTTCCTGATCATTCTTCTCCTACTCCTCATTTTACTCCTACTCCTCCTACTGCTCCTCATCCTGCCCCTCCTTCCACTCATCTTCATCCTGCTCCTCCTTCTTCTGTTCATTTTCCTCCTCTTATTCATCCTTTTTTCATCCTCCTGCATCTCTTCCTTCTTTCCAACTCCTTCTTCTCATATTCATTATCATATTTTTCTTTCTTCCTCTTCCAATTCTCTTTTTCTGTCTTTCAGTCATCCTCTTTCTTTTTCTCCTTCTTCTTTCTTCCTTTTCTCTTTCTATATCGTCCTCTTCCTTCTTCTTGTTCTTCTCTCATTCGTTATCTCTCGTCTTCTCCTTCTTCTTCTCCTCCTTCTGCTTCTCTTCCTTCTTCTGCTTCTGTCTCTTCTACTTTTCCTTTTTCTTCTTCTCCTCCTCCTTCTTCTTCTTCTTTTATTTTCTCTCCTTCTCGGCTTCCTTCTTCTTCTTCTTTTTCTTCTTCTTCTTCTTCTTCTTCTTCTTCTTCTTCTTCTTCTTCTTCTTCTTCTTCTTCTTCTTCTTCTTCTTCTTCTTCTTCTTCTCCTCCTTCTTCTTCTTCTTCTTCTTCTCATCTTCATCTCCCAAGACACATAAATATCTTTCAAACACGCGAATTTCTTCCCCCCAACTCATTCATTTTCTTCCCATTTGTCCCTTGCTCACACTTTCTCTCACTCTTTCTTACTCTCTCTCCCTCTTTCCCGGCTGTTCCCAATTCTCGGTTATTGCGTTATGTCCATCTATCTATCTATCTATTGGTCCCCCTCCCCCTGCCCCCTCCACTCACTCACTGGTCAGTCACTCAATCTCGTTGCTCTGTGCTTGAATCAATCATTGATGACGAAGTGGGGTCCAACTACCCCACAACCGCTGCTTCTGCATGATTGTCCCATAAGTCACTACTCTGCACTTTTCTTGTTGTACACTCTCTATTTCCGTCAAGTTATTCTTTCACCCCTCTTTTTCATAATCATTCCCTCCTCATCTCACACACATTCATACTTATCTCTTTCATTTTGTTCTTCTCACCATGGAAATCCTAATTTTCTTAACGTATTTATGTCACCAAATTCTTCACAAAATATTGTCATTCCTATATGTTATAAAAACAAGAATAAATTTAAAACAATATGGTTTGTTTTTATTTATTTTCAAGAGTTACAGAACAGAGTTTTATACTCCTATTACTCTGCAACTGAGCAAAAATAATACATATTGACAGTAATAACATCAAATAGAGAAAAAAAGAGAATATACTGAGGTTAATATAGAAGAAAAATAATGATGCAATTAAATATATATTATCTAAAAGGAGGCATCTACTAAGAATAATTCAAGGACTTCAAGGATTCAAGGACAAAATTATAGAAGTTTTGAGGAGTACAAGTGAATATGTCAATATCAGAGGCAAAAGAATTAGCTAACTTAACAAATTGATATAAAGGTGAGTATAACATTAAGTTTGTACGACATAATTTATATTGAAATAAATCCATAGATCTTGTTCGACTGGCACTAACATTGATGTTTATACAAGACTAGCAGCTACCCGTCCTTCGTACGGATTATGTTTAGAAATACGACTAAATATGTTTCGGCTTTTTTGATAGCAACGATCATGAAGTTGTTAGCAGCTTAGCTAACAACTTAGAACGTAAACAATTGGCCGTTTTCACACACACCGACACGGCGCCGGCACGACACCGGCAAGATGTCGTCCCGGTGTCGTGGGGGTTGAGATACAATGCTGCCAAATGGAACAGCTTTCACATTCACCGACACGGCACCGGCAGCCGGCTGCCGGCGCCGGCATGTCGTTGGCAGCATAGCTCCCGCCGGTGCCGGCACCGACACTTGTGTGTCGTCCATAGTTTTGAACAGAATTTGATCATTTTGTCAACAGTTTGAGGTTAGGTACTGAAAAAAACGTCTGGTACAGTACGATGGCTGATAGGTATGATGTTGTCACCCTAATTGAATTAGTCAAATCCGAGCCCTGTTTATGGGACAAAACTATAGAAGAAAATAAGAACAAGATCTTAGTCTTGTTTTTTTGATTTCATCACTTAAATTCACTAATATATAGTCGAAAGTTTCCTTACAGTACTCATACGAAAAAAATTAAAAAATTTTGTTGGGTTTGTCACTAGCTTATCAAATAAGGTGTAGTAATACAAGCCATCCAAATAGCGAACTTTTATTATTGGGTCAATTCAAAGTTGTCTATTACGACTGTGCCTTTTACGTCGTAGATATAATAAATATAACAAATACAACCTCCTGTTGTAATCAGAGAGAATAGAAGTAGGTAATTCTTTTACTATACTCTCTGGTTGTAATCAGCCATCGTACCGTTTTGAACTGTGCCGCCCACTGCAAAATAAGGTTAGTTCTTCACCGACAGCCAGATGCCGTGTCGGTAAGTGTGAAATGCTTCAACGATGTCGTGACGATATCGGCGCCCGGTGCCGGTGTCGTGCCGGCGCCGTGTCGGTGTGTGTGAAAACGCCCATTCAGTGACAGTTATCAGAGAGAATATTTGAGAACAGCTGATTGATATATCATCATAAATTACGTGATTTGTTATTGTTCTTATGTTGTAATAATAGTGCTACCTGGCGAATTCCCAAGAGCCTAGCACAAACCGCACCTTCCTAAAATGTTAATTTTTGTTTTGATAAATTGAAATTAGAAAATTTTGTTTTTTTTTCAACAAAGAAATAATTGATAAAACATAAGATGAGCTTTGATTCACCAGACATATGTTTCCTAAAAGACTGCAATGCTCCGACTACACAAGTCTGCAGACAGCGTAAATAACGCCGCGAAGGGCCCACCATTTATATTTGAGAACAGCTGATTGATATATCATGATAAATTACGTGATTTGTTCTTATTCTCATGTGGTAATAAAACTTGGAAGAAATGTATCCAAAATCGCACAATACTTGGTTTTTAAACGTTTATTACCCTGTTTAAAAAAACATTAATTTAGTTTTTTATAGCTAAAGACATTGTCAATAATGTTTTCAATACTGTTCAATAACTAAAATCCCGATCGATGCTCTCTTTTTTGAGGAGAAGGCCGCGAAAAATGCCTTTGCGGCCGTGACAGACAGACAGACAGACAGACAGACAGACAGACAGACATACAGACAGACAGACATACAGACAGACAGAAAGTGAGATAAGACTATTTTCGGCTTATTTAATGTATAAAACGTAAAAATAACCAAAAAATATACAATTCTGATAAATGTACAGACAAAACTCTAATTTTATTTATATAGATAGAATTGATATGTCATCATAAATGCATTTAATATTTAGTATTTTTGCTCTATATTATTCTTTATGTTACGTTTTTGTCTACATTATTTTTAAGCCCTATAGTTCACGTCACCAAATTGGGTGGCTCTAAAACTGCGGTGTTGCCATGTAATTTATGGAACAATGCCAGCAGCTGATAGTAGAAAATCACCAACCTCAATGCTGCACGAATTGGCAACACTACTCGTACCGTGTTGCCCCTTGTCAACAAGTTTCACAAGGCTTGCAGTCATATTTATGGTTTGTCACATCAGTCAGTTATAGTTTTTTTGCCACTCAGCAATTTCTTTGAGCCGCCTTATTTTGTGGCGTGAATTTTTTAGAATGTTGTCAAACCATGTTCGATTAGGTGAATGGGTTATTTTGATTTTTGCTATATTTAAGTGGTAGGGTATATGTGGATAATTTCCATATGCTTGTGTGAATGTGTGTGAGGGTGTGTGCGTGTGTATAATTTTATACAAGAATAATTATTAAATTGTATCCGATGCTCCTGCTCACAAAAAAAAGGTTCAGATGACATTTTCGAATGCAGTAATTTATTTAGCATTCAATTTGTAAAATTCATATCGTAGAATTGTTAGGTTCAACTTGAATAAGTACGATATTCATTATTTGTATATTTCTTCAATATGATGATACTGTAAATTGTTTAGTGATGAATAAAACTTGATTTGATTAGTATATCAGTAATGTTTTCCATGATACTTGATCAACAATTTAATATCTAAACTGACACTGTATTACTATTTAGATTTAGATTTTAGATATTTAGATATTTAGATTTTCACACACTTATACTGGAGATTATGGAGAAATGCATTTCACTTTTAAAGAAAAGCTTCATCAGGCATATTAGATTGAGTATCTCTGTGTTTCAAAGAAGAGGTCCATTGCTAACCCTACGTTACCCTAGCGTCAGCCAGCTATATCCTCTATGAACCTACTCAAGACCGTAGTTCACTGAATTAATTGATGGACAAAGCTGTTAATCAATAGGAAAATCAATTTATTACATGAATTATTCAAAAAATAGGCATTAATATTTAATTTATGAACTCAATTAGTTGCTCATAGTTTAGTATGTTGACTCTTAATTAATGAGGCATGATCACAGCTAGGACTCTGCTCACGAATTGGGAATCTAAAAGCCGACGAAGAATAGCTGATGAGAGAAAAGACGGGCGAGAAGAAGAAGAAGAAGGAGGAGGAGGAGGAGGAGGAGAAAAAGAAGAAGAAAGAGGATGAATGAAAGAAGGAAAAGGAGAATAAGAAGGAAAAAAGAAGAAAAAAGAGAAGAGGAAGAAAGAGGACGAATGAGAGAAGAAAGAAAAAAGAAAGATTAGGAATGAAAGAAGGAAAAGAAGAAGCAGAAGAAAAAAAAGGACGAATGTAAGAAGCAAAAAGAGGATAGGAAGGAGAAAAAGAAAGAGGACATATAGAAGAAGGAAAAGAGAAATAGAAAGAAAAAGAAGAAAGAGGACGAAGGAAGGAAGGAAGGAAAAGTAGAAGATGAAAGTGAACCAATGAAAGAACAAGACAAGGAAGAAGAAGGGGAAAAATAACAAGAAGAAAAAAGGAGTAGAAGAAGAGAAAGAAGAAGAGAAAGAAGAAGAGAAAGAAGAAGAAATAGAAGGATAAAAAGAAAAGAAAACAGTAATAGAAGTATAAATATTAGAAAATGAAGATATCAAAGTGGAAGCAAAAGAAGAAGAGCAAAACAAGGTGAAGAAATGAGAGAAAAGGTCAATAAGTAGGAGAAGGAGGAGGAGAAGAAGGAGGAGGAGAAGGAGGAGGAGAAGGAGGAGGAGAAGGAGGAGGAGAAGGAGGAGGAGAAGGAGGAGGAGAAGGAGGAGGAGAAGGAGGAGGAGAAGGAGAAGGAGAAGGAGGAGGAGAATGAGAAGGAGAAGGAGAAGGAGGATGAGGATGAGGAGAAAGTTCTGGGAAAGGATAATGTGATGCTGTACTAGTAAGAAAAGAAGAAGAAAAAAAGAAGAAGAAAATGAAAAAGAAATAGAAAAAGAATAAGAAGAAGAAGAAGGAGAAGAAGAAGAAGAAGAAGAAGAAGAAGAAGAAGAAGAAGAAGAAGAAGAAGAAGAGAATGAAGAAGAAGAAGAAGAAAATGAAGAAGAAGAAGAAGAAGAAGAAAATGAAGAAGAAGAAGAAGAAGAAAATGATGAAGTAGAAGAAAATGATGAAGTAGAAGAAAATGAAGAAGAAGAAGAAGACGTTTAAGAAGTAGAAGAAGAAGAAGACGTTTAAGAAGTAGAAGGAGATGACGAGGAAAGTGGATGAGAAGAAGGATAATGAGTAGGATGAGGAGGAGAGGAACTATGATGGGTGGAGGAGGAGGTGGGGTGAAGGGGGAATGAACATAAGTAGAGAATGAAGATATTGAAGTGGGAGAACAAGAAGAAAGATTAGCAAGTAAGAAGGAGAAGAAAAAGGAGAATATGGAAGAAGACAGAGTAGTTATAAGAAAAAGAAGAGGGAGAATGTAATGAGTAACAAGTTTATTTGCCTTTAATGTGAAAACAATGGACCGATAAAAATTCCTCAACCTGCTTGATAAAATAATTTGAGTGGGTGGATGGATGGTGGAAGGCCTGATCACCTGATCACGTTAAACTATTAAAATAAACAATAGAAGTCTGTTAGAGCAGCATTGTGACAACAAAACTGGTGAGAAGTAGGAGGAAGAAGGAAATAGAGAACAAGAAGGATAAGGAAAAGAAGAGGGAGAACCCAAAAAATGTAAAGTCTAATCATAGTAATCAATGGGAGAGTGGTTAACTTTTTTTTATTTATTCCGTTAGTTATTTTTTCGATTTATTTATTTATTCGGTTGCTCTATTACTTAGTTCTTACTTAGTTACTTAGTTACTTGTTCTATACTTATGTATCTATTATTGAGACGGGATACAATGCATGCAGATGTAACAAGTCCAAAACTGCTATCTTAGCAAATTTTGACTTGAATATATTTAGATGTGGAGGTTAATTCTCAAAAACAAATTAAGAGAAATCTTTCCTTGAAAAAAATTATTAGTTTTGAATCATTTAAATAAGTCTTATTAACTATTTATTATTTAATTAGCCTTCAAGTAAGAAAAACAATTTAATTTTTATTTGTGAAACTAAAAAGTTTTGAATATTATGGCCAAAACAAAATGCGTGAAGGAAGAAGTTTTGAATAATATTGTTTTTTCAACATTTTTAGAAAAATCAGTTTATTTATAATTTCAGTTATTTATTGTTAATTTGTATTGATAAATGAATAATAAGGGAAGTGATAGCCGTGAGCTGTAGCAGGTATCTGATCAATCAGATTAGATAAGCAACGCTCTCCTAGACCCTCTCTGTAAGGGTGACCGATTAGTTAGCCACCGAAAAAGTATTTGTTCTCAGCTGTAAAATTACTTGCTGGTGGTTCGGAACCCATCTAAAGTTGTAGGTCCACCATGTTTCCTATAGCATGGCTCAAACGGCTAGGTGGGACTACCCAGGTAAGGGTCTCCCCATCAATAAATGCCATACGCATTTACTTTTTAATAATAAATATAAATTACTATATTATATAACATGATATATATTATATAACAATAGAAATAAATGAGAAGAAATTCAATACAAGTCAAACAGGTATGCCTCTATGAAAATCAAAAGTAAAGAAGTTATTTTAAAAGAACTACTATGGTATGAAAAAGTATCACTAGAACTCAGTGCAGAATTATTTGAAACGACGATAATACATTTCTATTTATAGACCTAAACGACATGAAGCACACACGCACACACGACGCTACACCTACATCATACCTTCCGAGAAAGAAGAAGAAGAAGAAGAAAAAGAACAAGAAAAAGTAGGAAGAAGAAGAAGAAGAAGAAAAAAAGGAGGAGAAGAAAAAAAAGGAGGAGAAGAAGAAGAAGAACAAGAAGAAAATAAAGAAGTAGAAGAAGAAGGTGCAAAAAGAAAAAAACACGACAAAATAGGAAGAAGAAGAAGAAGAAGAAGAAGAAGAAGAAGAAGAAGAAGAAGTAGGAAGTAGGAAGAAAAAGATGAAGAAGAAGAAGAAGAAAAAGAAGGTGAGTGAAGTCAAAGAAGTCGAAAAAGAATAAGAATAAAAGAAGAAGTAGAAGCATTAAGAAGAAAAAGAACAAGAAGAAGAAGAAGGAGAAGAAGAATAAATAGAAGAAGAAGAAGAAGAAGGAGAAGAAGAAGAAGAAGAAGAAGAAGAAGAAAAAGAAGAAGAAGATGTAGCGGATGGAGAAGATAAGGGGCAGAAGAAGAACAAGAACAAGAAAAAGTAGGAAGAAGGAAAAGAAGAAGAAGAAGAAAAAAAAGGAGAAGAAGAAAAAAAGGAGGAGAAGAAGAAGAAGAACAAGAAGAAAATAAAGAAGTAGAAGAAGAAGGTGCAAGAAGAAAAAAACACGAAAAGATAGGAAGAAGAAGAAGAAGAAGATGTAGCGGATGGAGAAGATAAGGGGCAGAAGAAGAACAAGAACAAGAAAAAGAAGAAGAAGAAAAAGAAGAAGAAGAAGAAGAAGAAGAAGAAGAAGAAGAAGAAGAAGAAGAAGAATAAGAAGAAGTAGAAAGAAGAAGAAGAAGATGAAAAAGAAGAAGAAGATGTAGCGGATGGAGAAGATAAGGAGCAGAAGAAAAAGAAGAAGAAGATGTAGCGGATGGAGAAGATAGGGGCAGAAGAAGAACAAGAACAAGAAAAAGAAGAAGTAGAAGATGAAGAACGAGAAGAAAAAGTTTTCAGGTTTGTTTTAAAGCATTTTAAACTGTAGTAGCAATAGTGTTCAAAACAGCCAACACTACTGTATATATCTATATTTTTTTGTACCATAAATACCATCAATAGCAGGCACTATATAACTATATATAGGTTAGACTTGCCGATAGTAAAATAATGGCGTTGCATTGGCAGTTGGAATAAGCAGGGCAACAGGAGGACTCTTGGATGTCTGCCATATCGTCCGTCTTCAGATGTCTTTAATTTAGTACTACTCTTCTTCTTCTCCTACTCCTACTCCTACTCCTCTCGCCATCAACCTCTTCTTCTTCTTCTTCAACCGTCTTATTCATCTTCTTCTTTGATAGTTATTTCTGTTGTACACTGTACAGGTTTAGATGGCTTCTGGTCATCATGCAGAAATAATGGATAGAATGAGAGGAAGTGAAGGTGAAGAAGAAGAGTAGTCAAGATAAGAGACGATAGTTTTCAAGCGACTGTCGATTTAAAACAGACATCACTTCAAATATTAAATTGGAACTCACTGCTGTAAAAACAGACCACTGGCCTAATTTTGGTATTTTGTGACTGAATTAGTTATATTTTTTATTTAGTATCAGATTTGTTTCTTGCAATTATTTTTGCGGCTGTAAAACATTCCATACACACAATAGGCTGTGCGCAGAGGTTTTCGAAATTTCTTGCATTGCATATTATAAGGAATATTATTGCATATTATTATTATTGAGGAAAATTTTTTTCATCCATTATTTTGTGAAATATGGGGGTTCAAAGTTGAAATTTTTCGGTTTTTGGCGGCAATTGATCTCAACCATGAGTGATTTTAAACTAAAAGACCTTGAAAAATAAAATAACATATTTTTTACTGTGATGGAAAAATTCGTTTTTCCAAAAATATTTTTTTAAATCTATCAACAAATTCATATTTAAAGAAAAAATTCTGAAAAATGTATTTGTTAATTTAAATAAAAAATCTTCTTCTTCTTCTTCTACTTCTTCTTCTTCTTCTGAGTGTGAGGAATAAAATGACGTGATTTATATGAATAAAATTTTTTTTTGGAAAAACTATTTGTTAGAAACAAAAAATATGTAATTTTATTTCTAAATATGTCTCTTAGATATAGAACATTTATCACTTAGGTGAGATCGATCGCCACCAAAAACCAAAAAAATTATTACTTTGAACTCACATATTTTACAAAAAAATTGAAAATAGCAATTTGTGTAACTAGAATGAAAAATGGAGTTTTTCTGTACTGAGAAAAACAGTGTTTTTCACGAGCCGAAGGCGAATGAAAAAATTTTCTTGAGTTCAGAAACAATACTTTGCGTTCGAATTACACATTAGCCTAAATTTGTCTATAGTAATGTATAAATCAATTTAAACAGGACATACATAACCTGACAATTCCTCACATAACCTATCTTCGAATCAAATCAATTTCAACAACAACTACAACAACTATTTCGTAGCTGAAGCAGAGTAGCCAACCAATTTTTGAATGCAGAATAGGGAACCTGCGTTTTACATGCTCACTATTTTGTGTTGTTAGGTTGCAAGTGCGGAATTAGTATATTACGTTACTAGGCTGGAAAATAACGTTTTGCCGGTCGAGCATATGATAGTTTATGCACGAGGCGCAGCCGAGTGCAGAAACGAGAATATGCGAGAACCGGCAAAAGTTTACAGCCGTGTAATGTACGATATTTTTTGTTCCACTTGATAGAGAGGCATGCTCCAATCAGCTGGATAATATGCGAGACATTCAAAAGCATTCAATACAAGTGAATCAGCTGCTTTATTTAGATTCAGAATTTGATGGGCAAATTCCCAGATATAAACCAAAATAATGACAGCCTAGTGCAATCAGCTGGTTAATATTCGATACAGGTATTGAGTCATAGATAATGTAATGAGTTGACTATATCTATACATATAATATATATATGTGAGTCAATGGAAAAATCTTTGCCGCACTCCATATGTTTTTTCCTATCTTGTATGGCTATAAGGCCCTATTTGTCAGCTGATTTTTCCGATCTAGTACGGAAAAGAGGCACTTTCCATACGTGACAAATCTATGGAAAGTAGCTACTTTCTATCAAGTGTAACAAAATAGTTATTTTCCTCCACCTACTATCAAAAGTCGCATTTTATTCCCTGGAATCGAATACTAAAGTACTACTTTTTCTCCCTAGGGACTAAAAGTGATTCTAGCAGGACTAAAAGTAATCACTTTTACTCCCTAGGGAGTAAAAGTGATTCCATAAGAATAACCTGGGAAGAAGTCCGACAACGCCGTGATTGAAGAGAAAGGAATGTGGCAACACTGTCGTGGTCGGTAGAGGAAAATTCAAGAGAGCTGTATTTCGATCTTTGGAATATTTAGATCTAGGAAATAAGTAGCTGTATTGTGGGGTTATGTTCAACCGTTGGAGGATATGAAAAAGTACTCACCTCTAACGTCATCGGCATCTCTACGAGAGCGTTCATCTAACAGAGACGACTGAGCGTGTCTGCACAGGAAACAAGATTGCAGGTTATGTTTTTTCTTGGTTACTAAGATCTTCGACATCGTTGAAATCCGCTACCGGTATTGTAGAAGTTATTTTTGTTTTTATAAAATGGAAAGTGAGAGTGATGAGGAGTTTGTTCTAACTCCGCCGAACATTCGACACGAAGCTTATTTATGGCTAAATTTTGTTTTTAAAAAAATAGTGTGAAAGCATGAAGGTAAAGTAAAATTATACATTGTTATAGGTATTGGTGTAGGTGGAGGAAAAATGTTGTGTGCATCTCAGGACTAAAGTACTTTTTCTCCCTCAGGGAAATTGTCGCCCTCGGCTATGCCATCAGGCGACAACAGTTTCCCTCAGGGAGAAAAAGTTGCACTTTAGTCCCTAGATGCACAAATAACTATTGTGCATCTAGGGACTAAAGTGCAACTTTTTCTCCCTGAGGGAAACTGTTGTCGCCCGATGGCGTAGCCGAGGGCGACAATTTCCCTGAGGGAGAAAAAGTACTTTAGTCCCGTGATGCACACAACATTTTTCCTCCACCTACACCAATACCTATAATAATGTATAATTTTACTTTACCTTCGTAGAGATGCCAATGACGTTAGAGGTGAGTACTTTTTCATATCCTCCAACGGTTGAACATAACCTCACAATTAAAATACAGCTACTTATTTCCTAGATCTAAATATTCCAAAGATCGAAATACAGCTCTCTTGAATTTTCCTCTACCGACCATGACAGTGTTGCCACATTCCTTTCTCTTCAATCGCGGCGTTGTCGGACTTCTTCCCAGGTTATTCTTATGGAATCACTTTTACTCCCTAGGGAGTAAAAGTGATTACTTTTAGTCCCGCTAGAATCACTTTTAGTCCCTAGGGAGAAAAAGTAGTACTTTAGTATTCGATTCCAGGGAGTAAAATGCGACTTTTGATAGTAGGTGGAGGAAAAATATATTTCGCACCTAGGGCCCAAAATGTGTGTTTGCCGGCTCGAGATCGTGGTTTTCAAGTTCGAGATGAAGTCGAGAACTTGAATCATTTGAGAGCCGGCAAAACATTTTGCGAACGCTATTTTTCGCCACACCACAAAAAAAAACAAAACAACAATGTTAAGTTGGCAATTTTGAAAGCGAAATTTTAAGGCTATGGTACTAGCAAGACTAGAATGTTGTTGAGGTTATGAAAATTTCATTGTATTCTATTGTTTGATATTAAAATTACAAAAGACAATTATTAAAAAGACAAGTAGTCCACTCTATGAATACCAAACTAATAACAAACTAACCTAGGCTACTATATTATACAGTGGCGAAGCTATCTCTAATACTAGGGGAGTCTAGAAATTTTCAAGCTTACCTTAGATTTTCAATATTTTTTTTTAATTTCGATTACCACCTTTCAAAGCACATTTTTCTTCAAAAAACAAAGAAGAAAACAGAGTTTGAAGAAAATATTTGACAAAATCATTACATTCATTCATTGTTTAAATATACTAAGCTGTTTTTATGCTGTATAATATGCAACTGTATCTAACAATACATGAAGAAAGCAACACAGTACAAGCAACTCAACACTTTAGAAACAAGAGCCTGGAGTCTAGACTCTTGGCCACGCTAAATGAAACAGGTTACATGGCGTGACATCACGTTGCCATAGCAACTATCCTAATAGCTCCGCCCAACACATAGGAAGTCAGAGTCTCGCGTTTCAGAGCCTCACTCAGTACTCAGAGCCTAACGAGAGGAAGTCAGGCAGTTGGGTACTTAGATTCTCGGTTCTTTTTCAAATTTGCAGCAGAACATGCATGCTTATAAAAAAAGTATTATTTATATTTATTTTGGGGAGTCTCAGACTCTTAGATTCCCCTCCAGCTTCGCCACTGATATTATAGCGAATAGCGGCAAACTTGAAGCCGGTTTGCCAGCTTCACCAACAAAATATTGTTCTGAAAATAGTTAAATTATAGAGAAAGCATTTCAAGCTTGCATAATGTTTTCTCTATGGTTTAATTGATTTAATTCAAGAAAATTATCTGAAAGTTTTATTAATGTATTTTGTAAAAATAACTAGGAACTTTTCAATCAACAAGTTTCACCCGTACTGTAAACTTGAGAACTGCTGTATTTTATTATTATTTGTTGAATATATTGCTTTCAGAAGTGAAATTCTATATTAAAAAAGAAACAATTACTCTACCTCACTCTTAAATATAGATACAAAAGACTGTATTACACAATGCAACCAACACAATTGTTGAGGTTATGAAAATATCATCGTTTTCTATTGTTTGATATCAAAATTACGAAATAAACAGGATAATACATATCAAGTTTTGAAACAATAATTTATAAAATATATTATAAATATAATACTACGATATAATATAGCTTATTGCCATAATATGATGTGATCATCTCTCTATGATTTGTGTGATCGGACACGATCAGCTGTCATTCAAGGTAATTTTCTTTTCCGCCCTAGGGTGGTAAACGTTTACAGACCTCGTCGGAAACTGAACACTTTCGGCTTCCATATGATGCACGAAAAACAGCTCATTACGTCCTAGTGTGGCGAAAAGTACTTTTTTTTTTTTTTTTTTTTTTTTTTTTTTTTGTAGATTACGTCTTGGAGACTCCAGTTAAGGAGTATAAGACAAGTCAGATCAACAATATTATACACTAGATACCATAATTACTTCAATTAGTTGAGGTGAGGCTTAATTTTGATGTGAAAGGAACTCTTGTACACTATAAAAAGCTTTATCAACTAAATATTTCTTCAATTGATTTTTAAATATTTCTATATTTTCAAGACTCTTCAAAAACTGCGGTAGCTTGTTGTAGAATTTCCTACCAATATAACTAGGTTTTTGTTTGAATAGGCTACTATTGTGACTCACCAAGTGATAATCTCCTCGGCTTCTTGTATTATAATCATGTACATCAAGATTTTGGTTAATATCATTCGTTTTTACATATAAAGTAGCTTCATACACATATAAGCAGGGTACAGTTAGGAGACCAAGTCTCTTGAACAACGGCCTACATGAATCTAATCTATTTACTCTTTCTATACACCTAACCGCTTTCTTTTGGATCTTAAACACCCTATCAAGATTTTGTTTTGATGAATTACCCCATACTAAGATAGCATACCTAATATGTGACAGTAAGAGCCCATGGTAAGCTGTAAAAAGTAACTTTTTGTCATTCAATCTAGCGAGCTGTCGCAGGACAAATACCCCAGATGAAATTTTACTACATATTTTCTCAATGTATGGAGTCCAGGTCAATCGTCTATCCAACATAACTCCTAGAAATGCAATTTTTTCTTCCTGGTCTAATTGATTATCGTTTACAAACACGTTTATAGCCCTATCTTCATTTAAATTATGTTTGTTTTTGAATTGAAGGTATTGGCATTTTTTACTATTTATAGTTAATTTCAACTGGTTTAAAAATTGGACAATGGACTGCACACCTATATGGGCACTTATTTCTAAATTATCTAGAATGGAATTGCTGAAAATGAGTGATGTATCATCAGCAAATAAGAGGGCTCTACCACTAATTAATTCTTTAGGTAAACGGTTGACATATAACAAAAAAAGCAATGGACCTAGTATTGACCCCTGAGGCACTCCAGCTTGCACCTCTAATTTATTAGATTTATTCTTTACTATACTATTACCAACTACTGTAGTTAGTTCTACACATTGTTTTCTCCCAATAAGATATGATTCAAACCATTTCAGTTCAACCCCATTTACACCTACATTTTGCAGTATTTCCAATAAAGTTCTATGATTAACACAATCAAATGCCTTTGACAGATCTAAGAAGATTGCAGTAGCTTTATCACCTGAATCTAATATATCTATTAGTTTTTCAACTAGAGAAACTATGGCTGTTTTTGTTGATCTCCCTTTCTGGAAGCCATGCTGTTCATCACAGATAAAGTTAGCTTCTTGAAGGTGCAGAAGTAACCTATTTAGAACTACTCTTTCAAAAATTTTACTTATTACATTTAAAATACTAATGGGCCTATAGTTTTCTACCTTTTCTCTATCGCCACTTTTGAAGATTGGCAAGATCTTCCCCTCTTTTAAATTATCTGGAAAAACACCTTGTTCTAATGAATGATTGATCAGATGAATCAAAGGGTCTAACAATTGATCTTTACATTCTTTCAGAATTTTACTGGATACCCCAT
This sequence comes from Conomelus anceps, assembly GCA_948455865.1. Lineage (NCBI taxonomy): Eukaryota > Metazoa > Arthropoda > Insecta > Hemiptera > Delphacidae > Conomelus > Conomelus anceps. The sequence continues at coordinate 136,333,395 of OX418216.1, read as the reverse complement.
CCATTCCTACAGTTTTTTTATTATTTAAACTATCAATGATATTTGACAACTCGTCTTGGCATACTGGGTGGAATTTTAATTCGTTCTGAATCCCCTCAGTATTCCTCATGTTTGCATCACTAATACCTGTATTAAGAGATTTTTGAAGATCCTTAGCTACCAGTTGATAATATCTGTTAAAGAAATTACAAATGTCTACACTATCATCAATATATTTGTTATTTTCGTTAATTATTCTGGGGACACTAGTATAAGCATCTACATGAGCTACTTGCCTATTTTTGTTTATTACATCCCACACTGCTGTGTTAAAGTACACACTATTATTCAAAATTTCAGCTGTTTTCTTACATTTCGCTCTTTTCACTTTTTTCATATAGTTTTTCTTTAGAGCTTTGTAATTATCTTCACTTAACATATTTCTAGATAGTTTGAATTCATCATATGCATCTTTAACCCTATTTCTTTCTGCAAGGATATCATCAGTTATCCACTCTTCAATCTTGTCTAATTTGTTCTTTACAGGGACTTTTTTAACTGGACAACTCATAGTAATATGAAACCTTAAAATATCAATGAAACTATCATATTTGTCATTTAAACTATTGCTATTGTAAACCCTACTCCAGTTTTCTTGTAGCAGATTCTGCTTCAAACAATCGATATTCCCCTGTTCACATTGTTGAATTTCTTTCATTACTCTACTCTTTTTAATTGATTTATGACCTTGCAACCCCACCTCTAAGATTTGATAGTCATGATCAGATAGTTCCGAGCCGCCTAATCTTGTTTTAGAGTAATCTATATTAGTAAGGATGTTATCAATTATAGTTTGTGATGTTCTTGTGACTCTGGTATATTCATGAACTTTTATTTCCAAGTTATTCATGCATATAATATCCTTTAAATCTTCTGTCATTTTATTCTGTGTTGCAAAGTCTGTATTGAAATCTCCCGCTACAATAACGTTTGTAAAACGAGTAGTAGTAATCTCTAAAAGCCTATTGAATAGTTCACAAAAATTGTTCCATTCCCCATTTGGTGACCTGTAAATACCTAACACCGCTACTTCGAAATTATTGTCGATTTTTACTCTCAAACCAGTAAAGCGGCCCATAGACGACCAACCTTGTCGCCAACTCAAGTTGTCAACTTGGTGTCCTTGGTTATGTTGGAGTTCATGTTGCGTGTCTGTGGCTAGGTTGGTGGTTGGAATTTTGGTTGGAGTGGAGGTTGGTGTTGAAGTTGCAGGTTTTTGAAGTAGGTTAAAAACTTTGGATTTTCTGTGGGCGGAGCCTTATGTTGGCGAACTTGTTGTAGTGTCTGTGGGCAGGTTGTCAACTAGGTTCACAACATCAGTTGAAATCTCGTGTCATCTTCATACACTTGTTGTCCTGTTTCTTGATAGTTACACATTGCAGTTTTATATTTGATGATAAATTTGTTAGTTATTTTTTACTTTTTAATAATTAGTTAGTTTTTACTTTTTTTTAATTTAGTTAACTTTTTTCAATTATAATAATGACGACAATTCCAAATAATGAGCTTTGGAATGATTTCTTTGTACTGCTGAAGAGCTTCCAGAACTCTGGAAAGTAAAGTCAGACGTTTTTAAAGATAGGTTAAAAAAGAAAAATGCATGGGAGAAACTATTGCAAGTGTATATTAAAATCGATCCTGCTGCTAATGCAGATAGTTTAAAAAAAAGATTCGCCAACATTAAAACCTGCTACCGTAGAGAACTAAAAAAAGTGAATGCAAGTGTCAGGTCAGGTGCTGGGGCTGAGGACGAATACGTGCCCAATTTATGGTATTTTGATCTACTTGACTTCCTCCATGACCATGAGGTCCAAATACCTGGATTGTATTGAGTTTAGTAAATTAGAATGAGAAAACTCAGTACGTTGGTACCACTCTTTCATCCACATTTTTCTTTTTTTTCTTGGGCGACTCTCTTCATCATCACACAATTCATTCAAAATAAAAAATAACAAAGGGTTCTGACTCGTTACTGTGAAATAAGACCGAAATATAATTTATTATTACGTATTAATAATAGGCCTACTATGTTAAAAACGTTAATTACTTGCAAGAAAGCTAGATGGAGGAAAGGCTAATTTGACCCGAAGTGATGAGGCAACTGAAGTTGACAACAACGTTGCAAACCAGGTTGCAGATTGAGTTGTAGTCTGTGGTGTCCAAGGACATCAAGTTGACAACTTGAGTTGGCAACAAGGTTGGTCGTCTATGGGCCGCTTAACTTCTAAATCCATTTCCACAGCAAATTTCTCTGCATATTCTAAATTAAATGTTTGCATATTCTTAGCATTTTTAGTGAAGATAGCTACTCCCCCACTTCGATGAGATGTCCTGCAATACGACGTTTTCAATGAATAGTTTGGAATATTAAGTTGTGACAATTCATCTTCTTTTAAACCATGCTCTGTGAAAATAGCTATATCAGGAGCCTCTTCTTTAAAAAATACTTCGATTCTATCTATTTTGTTACGAATGTATTGAATATTCTGATGGAACACAGTGAGTACCGGTACTTCCCTATCATCCCTTATTACTTTATCGTTGCTTTTGCATATTGAAGTAGATTTACTTAATCTCTTAGAATCTTGAGAGCCTATCAGATTGCTACAAGAGTTCCTTCCACTAATGCTATCCTGATTTTTTGATCGATTAACGTCTTTTAATACAATTGAAGATATGAATTTATCATCTGAAACTAGTTTCCCTTCCCGGTTTTGAGCCACTTTACTAAAAAAGGTTCGTTAGATGATTGTTTAGGAGAATTATTGACAGCAGATTGCAAACGACTTTCAATCAGCTCTGCCAGCCTATTACAAAATATTACTTTGCCAGATTGATTTAGATGTAGACCATGATTAGTGAAGTTTTGTTTTTTCAGCCTTTCATTTAGAAAACAAATCCCCAACTGCTTAGAATTCTTATTTTTTAGGCTGTTGATTGTATTATGAATTGATTTATTTGTTGACTTAATGGCTTCATTTAGCTCTGGCCTATCAAACCTATACGGAATTGTACTTATTATTACATTAGTTTTTTGGCTGAGTGGCACAATCTCTTTAATTTTTTCATTTATTTCAGGAAGATGTTTTAGATTAGGTTCATTTATATTGTTTGAGCCACCCAGTACTATTAGAAAATCGTTTTTACCAAAATCTTTAGTTTGTTCCTGTGCTGACTCTACGATAGCGTTTATAGCACTTGGTTTGAAAAAGCTCTGAACTTCATACTTATTTTTTAATCTTTTATTTAGTAGGTCACTACAGTCTCGTCCATGACTGGATGTCAAGAGCAGTACTCTACCTTTCCTATCGTTATTTGCCCTTACTTTAGTTTTGGTTGCTGTTTGCAAAACCTGACTATACGTTTTTGTTTGACCATTTCTATTTATTTTTTCCCCATTTGATTTAGGTTCTACTTTTTTTGTATTGATCAGAGGTTCAGATCTTACATTAGCCAAGTTTATTTTTGATTTTAATATTTCGATTTCCTCTGACATAGACCTACATTGACTCGTGAGATTTAGTATTTCAGTTTTATGGTCTTCCTGCTGCAATTTTATAATAACTTCCAGAGATTTTATGTGATCCACTAACCTATTCGTTCTTCCTCAGAATTTTTTAGTGATGTTTCTAATTTTCTAACTTACCCGAACTGGTGCTGAATAGACTATTTTCAGTATTTTGCGTGCTAGAGTTAGTGCAAAAATAGGCACTTTTTCGAGTCACTGTAGGAAAAAGTTTTTTCATCAATTATTTTGTAAAATATGAAGGTTCAAAGTATTTTTCGGTTTTGGGGGCAATTGATGTCAATCATGAGTGATTTAAACTTTTGATAAATTTTTTGAAACTAAAAAACACCTTGAGAAAAGAATATAATTTTTACTCTGAAGGAAAAATTCGTTTTTTTCAGTTTTTCAAAAGTTTATTCTAAAAAAAGTATTTGTTAGATTGAAATAAAAATTCTTCTTCTACTTCTACTTCTACTTCTTCTTCTTCTTCTTCTTCTTCTTCTTCTTCTCTTCTTTCTTCTTCTTCTTCTTCTTCTTCTTCTTCTTCTTCTTCTTCTTCTTCTTCTTCTTCTTCTTCTTCTTCTTCTTCTTCTTCTTCTTCTTCTTCTTCTTCTTCTCTTAATGGATCTTATGATCTATGACTTGATGGCTTATTCAAACATAATTCTCAGCACAAAGACTCCAAAACAGAATCAAGATGAATAAGAAAATTAAAAAAAAAAAAAACATTATTTGACCGAATAGAGAAGACAAGCGAGAAAAATTAAAGAAGAACAAAAAAAAGAAGAAGAAAACGAAATTTGACCGAATACTGAAGACAAAGAGCTGTTGAACCGGCTTTAAGACCGGGGCCAATGTGGGTTGGGAGGACACCATGTCCCAAACTGCCCGCGGCCAATAACTTATTATAATCATAAATTGTCGGTGCTATGTCCACGACACACAAACAAGGACTCACAAAAGAGAGAGAGAGAGAGAGGCAGAGAGAGAGAGAGAGAGAGAGAGAGAGAGAGAGAGAGAGTGAGTGATTGACTGATGGCACGGTAATATTTTTCCCAAACATCCGATTATCGATCTTACCCATTTATTCTTCTTCTCTTCGTCTTCTACTTCGTGCTGTCACGTACTTGTCCTCTACTCTCCTACACTTTCGTCTTCTTCTTCTTCTTCTTCTACTACTTCTTCTTCTTCTTCTGCCTTCTTCTTCATCTTCCTTGTTCATTCTTCTTCTTTTTTATCTTTTCATAACAGTCTTGAAATTAAAATTGAAATCTTCATCTCCTCCTCCACCTCCTCCTCCTCCTCCTCCTCCTCCTCCTCCTCCTCCTCCTCCTTCACCTCCTCCTCCTCCTCTTCCTCCTCCACCACCTCCTCCTCCTCCTTCTGACAAAGTTACAAACAAGAATATAATCAATATATAGTCGAACTTCATTGTTTGAGGATTGAAAAGATACTTTAATAAAATATAAACAAGGCAAGATTGATATAATCATAATTACTGTGAAAACATTTATTAAATTTCATCTTTGCTTTCCTCAATTTCATGTACCGTACTAGGCCTATATAACTAGTAACTATTAGTAGCTGAAATAATAACACTTTATTTATTTTCATGTATGGGTTAGTGATAGCTGTGAACCATAGCAGATTAGTTGAGCAGCGCTCTCCTGGGCCCTCTCTGTAAGGGTGACCGATTCAATTGGCCACTAAAAAAAACCAATGTTAAATCCCTTCCCAGTGGTTGGAACCCACCTAAAATTGTACGTCCACCAATGTTTCCAAGAACACGGCTTAAGCGGAAAGGTGGAACTACCTGTGAGGATCTCCCCACCAGATAAATGCCATACGCCGGAGGATGAGGAGGAGGAGGAGGAAGAAGAAGAGGAGAAGAAAAAAAAGGGGAAGAAGGAAAAGAAGAAGAAGAAGAAGGAAAAAGAAAAGGAGAATGAGAAAAAAAGATAATTAAATAGACAGGAGGAGAAGAAGAAGAAAAAGAAGAAGAAAACGAAGTAATAGGAGAAAAAGAAAGTGGAGAAGAAGCAAAAGAAGAATAAGTAAATAAATAGAAGGAGAAGAAGAAGAAACAAAGCAGAAGGAAGAGAAGTAGAAGAAGAAGAATGGTGAAGGAGAAGGAGCAGAAGGAAGAAGAAGAGGAGTAGGTGGTGGAGAAGAAGAAGGAGGAGGAAAAGGAGGAGCAGAAGAAGAAATACGAGAAGAATAGGAAAAAGAAAAAGAAGAAGATGAAGAAGAAGAAGGAAAAAGAGAAGAAATAAATGGAGAAAATGGAAAAGAAGAATAAGGAAAAGAAGGAGGAGAAGAAGAAGCAAAAAAGAAGAAAAATAAGAAGTAGAAGAAGAAGATGGAGAAATAGAAGAAGAAGAATGATGAAGGAGGATGTAGAGGAGGAGGAAAAGGAGGTGCAGAAGAAGAAATAGGAGTAGAATAGGAAGAAGATGAAGAAGAAGAAGGAAAAGGAAAAAAAGAAATGGAGAAGAAGGAAAAGAAGAATAAGGAAAAGAAGGAGAAGAAGAAGAAAAAGCAAAAAAAAAGAAGTAGAAGAAGAAGATGGAGAAATAGAAGAAGAAGAATGGTGAAGGAGGAAGAGCAGAAGGAGGAGGAAGAGGAGTAGGAGGTGGTGAAGAAGAAGAAGGAGGAGGAAAAGGAGTAGTAGGAGA
>OX418216.1:136263933-136326973 GCA_948455865.1 Conomelus anceps | reverse complement strand
TATTCTTTTCTCAAGGTGTTTTTTAGTTTCAAAAAATTTATCAAAAGTTTAAATCACTCATGATTGACATCAATTGCCCCCAAAACCGAAAAATGTCTACTTTGAACCTTCATATTTACAAAATAGTTGATGAAAAAACTTTTTCCCACAGTGACCCGAAAAAGTGCCTATTTTTGCACTAACTCTAGCACGCAAAATACTGAAAATAGTCTATTCCAGCACCAGTTCGGGTAAGTACTTTTCGCCACACTAGGACGTAATGAGCTGTTTTTCGTGCATCATATGGAAGCCGAAAGTGTTTGATTTCCGACGAGGTCTGTAAACGTTTACCGCCCTAGGGCGGAAAAGAAAATTACCTTGAATGACAGCTGATCGTGTCCGATCACACAAATCATAGAGAGATGATCACATCATATTATGGCAATAAGCTATATTATATCGTAGTATTATATTTATAATATATTTTATAAATTATTGTTTCAAAACTTGATATGTATTATCCTGTTTATTTCGTAATTTTGATATCAAACAATAGAAAACGATGATATTTTCATAACCTCAACAATTGTGTTGGTTGCATTGTGTAATACAGTCTTTTGTATCTATATTTAAGAGTGAGGTAGAGTAATTGTTTCTTTTTTAATATAGAATTTCACTTCTGAAAGCAATATATTCAACAAATAATAATAAAAAAATACAGCAGTTCTCAAGTTTACAGTACAGGTGAAACTCGTTGATTGAAAAGTTCCTAGTTATTTTTACAAAATACATTAATAAAACTTTCAGATAATTTTCTTGAATTAAATCAATTAAACCATAGAGAAAACATTATGCAAGCTTGAAATGCTTTCTCTATAATTTAACTATTTTCAGAACAATATTTTGTTGGTGAAGCTGGCAAACCGGCTTCAAGTTTGCCGCTATTTGCTATAATATCAGTGGCGAAGCTGGAGGGGAATCTAAGAGTCTGAGACTCCCCAAAATAAATATAAATAATAATTTTTTTATAAGCATGCATGTTCTGCTACAAATTTGAAAAAGAACCGAGAATCTAAGTACCCAACTACCTGACTTCCTCTCGTTAGGCTCGGAGTACTGAGTGAGGCTCTGAAACGCGAGACTCTGACTTCCTATGTGTTGGGCGGAGCTATTAGGATAGTTGCTATGGCAACGTGATGTCACGCCATGTAACCTGTTTCATTCAGTAGCGTGGCCAAGAGTCTAGACTCCAGGCTCTGGTTTCTAGTGTGTTGTGTTGCTTGTACTGTGTTGCTTTCTTCATGTATTGTTAGATACAGTTGCATATTATACAGCATAAAAACAGCTTAGTATATTTAAGCAATGAATGAATGTAATGATTTTGTCAAATATTTGCTTCAAACTCTGTTTTCTTCTTTGTTTTTTGAAGAAAAATGTGCTTTGAAAGGTGGTAATGGAAATTAAAAAAAAATATTGAAAATCTAAGGTAAGCTTGAAAATTTCTAGACTCCCCTAGTATTAGAGATAGCTTCGCCACTGTATAATATAGTAGCCTAGGTTAGTTTGTTAGTAGTTTGGTATTCATAGAGTGGACTACTTGTCTTTTTGATAATTGTCTTTTGTAATTTTAATATCAAACAATAGAATACAATGAAATTTTCATAACCTCAACAACATTCTATTTTTGCTAGTACCATAGCCTTAAAATTTCGCTTTCAAAATTGCCAACTTAACATTGTTGTTTTGTTTGTTTTTTGTGGTGTGGCGAAAAATAGCGTTCGCAACGCGGGCAAAAATGTTTTGCCGGCTCTCAAACGCTTCAAGTTCTCGACTTCGTCTCGAACTTGAAAACCGCGATCTCGAGCCGGCAAACACACATTTTCGGCCCTAGGTGCGAAATATATTTTTCCTACAGTGACCCGAAAAAATGCCTATTTTTGCACTAACTGAAGCACGCAAAATAGTCTATTCCTGCACCAGTGCGGGAAAGTAAATTGCAGTGCGGGAATGTACTTTTCCGCACTCCAAATTTGCAACCTAACAACACAAAATAGTGAGCATGTAATACGCAGATTCCCTATTCTGCATTCAAAAATAGGTTGGCTACTCTGCTTCAGCTGTGAAATAGTTGTAGTTGTTGTTGATGAAATCGATTTGATTCGAAGATAGGTTATGTGAGGAATTGTCAGGTTATGTATGCCCTGTTTTGTTCTGTTTGAATTACTTTATACATTACTGTAGGAAAAATTTAATGTGTAATACGAGTGCAAAGTATTGTTTCTGCACTCGAGAAACTTTTTTCACTCGCCTTCGGCTCGTGAAAAAAACTGTTTCTCTCGATGCAGAAAAACGGTGCTTTGCACTCTAGTTACACAAATAGCTATTTTGTTACACTTGATAGAAAGTAGCTACTTTCCATAGATTTGTCAAGTATGGAAAGTGCCTCTTTTCCGTACTAGATCAGAAAAATCAGCTGACAAATAGGGCCTTATAGCCGTACAAGATAGGAAAAAACATATGGAGTGCGGCAAAGATTTTTTCGTCATACTTGTAGGTTATGGACAGTTTACCAGTCAAGCAATCAATGTGGTAAACAGCTGTTTACAGAAATCAAAAACAGCTGATGTAATTTGATGATTATTACCGTACACTGTGTGGTAAAAATCATCAAATGATTATTACCGCACTCTATGGGTGGTTGTGGCTACCACTTCACTGAAAAACCATTTGGTCGAAAGCTAGATCAGCTGATCTAGAACCATTATTGACACATTTCACCTTGAGTTGGTGTGTTGAGGTTATGTTTGTATAACAATGATTTATAGTTTCTTATTTCAACTTATCTGCTATTTTAGACTTGTATGACGAAAAATATCGTACGTAACTCGTCCGTGAAGATGTTTACCATACTCGTATGATAATACCGCACTCGACTTCGTCTCGTGCGTTAACTCATCATACTCGTATGTTAAACACCATTTCCCACACTTGTAACGTAATATACTATTCCGTTGACTCACATATATATATTATATGTATAGATATAGTCAACTCATTACATTATCTATGACTCAATACCTGTATCGAATATTAACCAGCTGATTGCACTAGGCTGTCATTATTTTGGTTTATATCTGGGAATTCGCCCATCAAATTCTGAATCTAAATAAAGCAGCTGATTCCCTTGTCTTGAATGCTTTTGAATGTCTCGCATATTATCCAGCTGATTGGAGCATGCCTCTCTATCAAGTGGAACAGAAAATATCGTACATTACACGGCTGTAAACTTTTGCCGGTTCTCGCATATTCTCGTTTCTGCACTCGGCTGCGCCTCGTGCATAAACTATCATATGCTCGACCGGCAAAACGTTATTTTCCAGCCTAGTAACATAATATACTAATTCCGCACTCCAGACTTGCAACCTAACAACACAAAATAGTGAGCATGTAATATGCAGGTTCCCTATTCTGCATTCAAAAATTGGTTGGCTACTCTGCTTCAGCTACGAAATAGTTGTTGTAGTTGTTGTTGAAATTGATTTGATTCGAAGATAGGTTATGTGAGGAATTGTCAGGTTATGTATGTCCTCTTTTGTTCTGTTTAATAGTTATTTATACATTACTATAGACAAATTTAGGCTAATGTGTAATTCGAACGCAAAGTATTGTTTCTGAACTCAAGAAAATTTTTTCATTCGCCTTCGGCTCGTGAAAAACACTGTTTTTCTCGGTACAGAAAAACTCCATTTTTCATTCTAGTTACACAAATTGCTATTTTCTATTTTTTTGTAAAATATGGGAGTTCAAAGTAATAATATTTTTTGTTTCTAACAAATAGTTTTTCCAAAAAAAATTTTATTCATATAAATCACGTCATTTTATTCCTCACACTCAGAAGAAAAAGAAGATTTTTTATTTAAATCTAACAAATACTTTTTCAGAATTTTTTGAAAAAATGATTTTTTCTTTAAAAATGAATTTTTTATATATTTAAAAAAATATTTTTGGAAAAACGAATTTTTCCATCACAGTAAAAAATATGTTATTTTATTTTTCAAGGTCTTTTAGTTTAAAATCACTCATGGTTGAGATCAATTGCCGCCAAAAACCGAAAAATTTCAACTTTGAACCCCCATATTTCACAAAATAATGGATGAAAAAAATGTTCCTCAATAATAATAATATGCAATGCAAGAAATTTCGAAAACCTCTGCGCACAGCCTATTGTGTGTATGGAATGTTTTACAGCCGCAAAAATAATTGCAAGAAACAAATCTGATACTAAATAAAAAATATAACTAATTCAGTCACAGAAAACCAAAATTAGGCCAGTGGTCTGTTTTTACAGCAGTGAGTTCCAATTTAATATTTGAAGTGATGTCTGTTTTAAATCGACAGTCGCTTGGAAACTATCGTCTCTTATCTTGACTACTCTTCTTCTTCACCTACTCACTCTTCCTCACCATCACTTCCTCTCATTCTATCCATTATTTCTGCATGATGACCAGAAGCCATCTAAACCTGTACAGTGTACAACAGAAATAACTATCAAAGAAGAAGATGAATAAGACGGTTGAAGAAGAAGAAGAAGAAGAAGAGGTTGATGGCGAGAGGAGTAGGAGTAGGAGTAGGAGAAGAAGAAGAGTAGTACTAAATTAAAGACATCTGAAGACGGACGATATGGCAGACATCCAAGAGTCCTCCAGTTGCCATGCTTATTCCAACTGCCAATGCAACGCCATTATTTTACTATCGGCAAGTCTATTCTATATATAGTTATATAGTGCCTGCTATTGATGGTATTTATGGTACAAAAATATATAGATATATACAGTAGTGTTGGCTGTTTTGAACACTATTGCTACTACAGTTTAAAATGCTTTAAAACAAACCTGAAAACTTTTTCTTCTCGTTCTTCATCTTCTACTTCTTCTTTTTCTTGTTCTTGTTCTTCTTATGCCCCTATCTTCTCCATCCGCTACATCTTCTTCTTCTTTTTCTTCTGCTCCTTATCTTCTCCATCCGCTACATCTTCTTCATCTTTTTCTTATTCTTCTTTTTCTTCTTCTTCTTCTTCTTCTTCTTCTTCTTCTTCTTCTTTTTCTTGTTCTTGTTCTTCTTCTGCCCCTTATCTTCTCCATCCGCTACATCTTCTTCTTCTTTTTCTTCTCCTTCTTTTTCTTCTTCTGCCCCATATCTTCTCTATCCGCTACATCTTCTTCTTCTTCTTCTTCTTCTTCTTTCTATTTCTTCTTATTATTCTTCTTCTTCTTTTTCTTCTTCTTCTTCTTCTTTTTCTTGTTCTTGTTCTTCTTCTGCCCCTTATCTTCTCCATCCGCTACATCTTCTTCTTCTTCTTCTTTTTCTTCTTCTTCTTCTTCTTCTTCTTCTTCTCCTATTTATTCTTCTTCTCCTTCTTCTTCTTGTTCTTTTTCTTCTTAATGCTTCTACTTCTTCTTTTATTCTTATTCTTTTTCGACTTCTTTGACTTCACTCACCTTCTTTTTCTTCTTCTTCTTCATCATCTTTTTCTTCCTACTTCCTACTTCTTTTTCTTCTTCTTCTTCTTCTTCTTCTTCTTCTTCTTCTTCTTCTTCTTCTTCTTCCTATTTTTTCGTGTTTTTTTTTCTTTTTGCACCTTCTTCTTCTACTTCTTTATTTTCTTCTTGTTCTTCTTCTTCTTCTCCTTCTTTTTTTTCTTCTTCTCCTCCTTTTTTTTCTTCTTCTTCTCCTTCTTCCTACTTTTTCTTGTTATTTTTCTTCTTCTTCTTCTTCTTTCTCGGAAGGTATGATGTAGGTGTAGCGTCGTGTGTGCGTGTGTGCTTCATGTCGTTTAGGTCTATAAATAGAAATGTATTATCGTCGTTTCAAATAATTCTGCACTGAGTTCTAGTGATACTTTTTCATACCATAGTAGTTCTTTTAAAATAACTTCTTTACTTTTGTTTTTCATAGAGGCATACCTGTTTGACTTGCATTGAATTTCTTCTCATTAATTTCTATTGTTATATAATATATTAATTTATATTTATTATTAAAAAGTAAATGCGTATGGCATTTATTGATGGGGAGACCCTTACCTGGGTAGTCCCACCTAGCCGTTTGAGCCATGCTATAGGAAACATGGTGGACCTACAACTTTAGATGGGTTCCGAACCACCAGCAAGTAATTTTACAGCTGAGAACAAATTCTTTTTCGGTGGCCAACTAATCGGTCACCCTTACAGAGAGGGTCCAGGAGAGCGTTGCTTATCTAATCTGATTTATCAGATACCTGCTACAGCTCACGGCTATCACTTCCCTTATTATTCATTTATCAATACAAATTAACAATAAATAACTGAAATTATAAATAAACTGATTTTTCTAAAAATGTTGAAAAAACAATATTATTCAAAACTTCTTCCTTCACGCATTTTGTTTTGGCCATAATATTCAAAACTTTTTAGTTTCACAAATAAAAATTAAATTGTTTTTCTTACTTTCCTTCACGCATTTTGTTTTGGCCATAATACTCAAAACTTTTTAGTTTCACAAATAAAAATTAATTGTTTTTCTTACTTGAAGGCTAATTAAATAATAAATAGTTAATAAGACTTATTTAATTGATCACTCAAAACTAATAATTCAAGGAAAGATTTCTCTAAATTTGTGTTTGAGAATTAACCTCCACATCTAAATATATTAAAGTCAAAATTTGCTAAGATAGCAGTTTTGGACTTGTTACATCTGCATACTCGTCTCAATAATAGATACATGAATAAATAAGTAAATAATCGAATAAATAAATAAATCGAAAAAATAACTAACGGAATGAATAAAAAAAAGTTAACCACTCTCCCATTGATTACTATGATTAGACTTTACATTTTTTGGGTTCTCCCTCTTCTTTTCCTTATCCTTCTTGTTCTCTATTTCCTTCTTCCTCCTACTTCTCACCAGTTTTGTTGTCACAATGCTGCTCTAACAGACTTCTATTGTTTATTTTAATAGTTTAACGTGATCAGGTGATCAGGCCTTCCACCATCCATCCACCCACTCAAATTATTTTATCAAGCAGGTTGAGGAATTTTTATCGGTCCATTGTTTTCACATTAAAGGCAAATAAACTTGTTACTCATTACATTCTCCCTCTTCTTTTTCTTATAACTACTCTGTCTTCTTCCATATTCTCCTTTTTCTTCTCCTTCTTACTTGCTAATCTTTCTTCTTGTTCTCCCACTTCAATATCTTCATTCTCTACTTATGTTCATCTTCCCCCTTCATCACCACCTCCTCCTCCACCCATCATAGTTCCTCTCCTCCTCATCCTACTCATTATCCTTCTTCTCATCCACTTTCCTCGTCATCTCCTTCTACTTCTTAAACGTCTTCTTCTTCTTCTACTTCTTAAACGTCTTCTACTTCATCATTTTCTTCTACTTCATCATTTTCTTCTTCTTCTTCTTCTTCTTCTTCATTTTCTTCTTCTTCTTCTTCTTCATTTTCTTCTTCTTCTTCTTCATTCTCTTCTTCTTCTTCTTCATTCTCTTCTTCTTCTTCTTCTTCTTCTTCTTCTTCTTCTTCTTCTTCTTCTTCTTCTTCTTCTTCTTCTTCTTCTTCTTCTTCTCCTTCTTCTTCTTCTTATTCTTTTTCTATTTCTTTTTCATTTTCTTCTTCTTTTTTTCTTCTTCTTTTCTTACTAGTACAGCATCACATTATCCTTTCCCAGAACTTTCTCCTCATCCTCATCCTCCTTCTCCTTCTCCTTCTCATTCTCCTCCTCCTTCTCCTTCTCCTTCTCCTCCTCCTTCTCCTCCTCCTTCTCCTCCTCCTTCTCCTCCTCCTTCTCCTCCTCCTTCTCCTCCTCCTTCTCCTCCTCCTTCTCCTCCTCCTTCTCCTCCTCCTTCTTCTTCTCCTCCTTCTCCTACTTATTGACCTTTTCTCTCATTTCTTCACCTTGTTTTGCTCTTCTTCTTTTGCTTCCACTTTGATATCTTCATTTTCTAATATTTATACTTCTATTACTGTTTTCTTTCCTTTTTTCCTTCTATTTCTTCTTCTTCTTCTTTCTCTTCTTCTACTCCTTTTTTCTTCTTATTATTTTTCCCCTTCTTCTTCCTTGTCTTGTTCTTTCATTGGTTCACTTTCATCTTCTACTTTTCCTTCCTTCCTTCCTTCGTCCTCTTTCTTCTTTTTCTTTCTATTTCTCTTTTCCTTCTTCTATATGTACTCTTTCTTTTTCTCCTTCTTATTCTCTTTTTGCTTCTTACATTCGTCCTCTTTTTTCTTCTGCTTCTTCTTTTCCTTCTTTCATTCCTAATCTTTCTTTTTTCTTTCTTCTCTCATTCGTCCTCTTTCTTCCTCTTCTCTTTTTTCTTCTTTTTTCCCTTCTTATTCTCCTTTTCCTTCTTTCATTCATCCTCTTTCTTCTTCTTTTTCTCCTCCTCCTCCTCCTTCTTCTTCTTCTTCTTCTCGCCCGTCTTTTCTCTCATCAGCTATTCTTCATCGGCTTTTAGTTTCCCAATTCGTGAGCAGATACTGGCAATCTCCTAGCTGTGATCATGCCTCATTAATTAAGAGTCAACATACTAAACTATGAGCAACTAATTGAGTTCATAATTTAAATATTAATGCCTATTTTTTGAATAATTCATGGAATAAATTGATTTTTCTATTGATTAACAGCTTTGTCCATCAATTAATTCAGTGAAGGTCTTGAGTAGGTTCATAGAGGATATAGCTGGCTGGCGCTAACAAAAACGTAGGGTTAGCGATGGACCTCTTCTATGAAACACAGAGATACTCAATCTAATATGCCTGATGAAGCTTTTCTTTAAAAGTGAAATGCATTTCTCCATAATCTCCAGTATAAGTGTGTGAAAATCATGATTTAAATAGTAATACAGTGTCAGTTTAGATATTAAATTGTTGATCAAGTATCATGGAAAACATTACTGATATACTAATCAAATCAAGTTTTATTCATCACTAAACAATTTACAGTATCATCATATTGAAGAAATATACAAATAATAAATATCGTACTTATTCAAGTTGAACCTAACAATTCTACGATATAAATTTTACAAATTGAATACTAAATAAATTACTGCACTCGAAAATGTCATCTGAACCTTTTGTTTGTAAGCAGGAGCATCGGATACAATTTAATAATTATTCTTGTATAAAATTATACACACGCACACACCCTCACAAACATT
Organism: Conomelus anceps; assembly: GCA_948455865.1. Lineage (NCBI taxonomy): Eukaryota > Metazoa > Arthropoda > Insecta > Hemiptera > Delphacidae > Conomelus > Conomelus anceps. Next base: position 136,317,791 of record OX418216.1, on the reverse strand, counting down.
CACACAAGCATATGGAAATTATCCACATATACCCTACCATTTAAATATAGCAAAAATCAAAATAACCCATTCACCTAATCGAACATGGTTTGACAACATTCTCAAAAATTCACGCCACAAAATAAGGCGGCTTAAAGAAATTGCTGAGTGGCAAAAAAACTATAACTGACTGATGTGACAAACCATAAATATGACTGCTAGCCTTGTGAAACTTGTTGACAAGGGGCAACACGGTACGAGTAGTGTTGCCAATTCGTGCAGCATTGAAGTTGGTGATTTTCTACTATCAGCTGCTGGCATTGTTCCATAAATTACATGGCAACACCGCAATTTTAGAGCCGCCCAATTTGGTGACGTGAACTATACGACTTAAAAATAATGTAGACAAAAACGTAACATAAAAAATAATATAGAGCAAAAATACTAAATATTTGTTGCATCTATGATGACATATCAATTCTATCTATATAAATAAAATTAGAGTTTTGTCTGTAAATTTATCAGAATTGTATATTTTTTGGTTATTGTTACGTTTTATACATTAAATAAGCCGAAAATAGTATTATCTCACTTTCTGTCTGTCTGTCTGTCTGTCTGTCAGTCTGTCACGGCCGCAAAGGCATTTTTCGCGGCCTTCTCCTCAAAAACGATTTTAGTTATTGAACAGTATTGAAAACATTATTGACAATGTCTTTAGCTATAAAAAACTAAATTAATTTTTTTTTAAACAGAGTAATAAACGTTTAAAAACCAAGTATTGTACGATTTTGGATACATTTTACGCGGCCTTCTCCTGAAAAACGAGAGCATCGATCAGGATTAGAGTTATTTATCAGTATAAAAACCTTTTTGACAATGTCTTTAGCTATAAAATACTAAATTAACTTTTTTTTAACAGAATAATAAACGTTTAAAAACCAAGTATTGTGCGATTTTGGATACATTTCTTCCAAGTTTTATTACCACACTAGCTATTGTGCCCGTCCTTCGTACGGATTTTTGGCGAATACAAAAAACGGGCAAACATAAAACATATGGGTCGCCGATCATGTTCGTGAGTTCAATTGAAATGTTCGGTCTGTGAGCGAACAGTGACGACCAACAGCAGGTTCCCGCCACACCGATCATAATGTTCGAGAAGGCGTCCACACCAAACCAACTTTAAAAAATGTTCGGCGACATCAGCTGATTGTAGCTAACACTGTTCGCCGAGCATGTTCGGTTGGTGGAGACGCGGCTTTAGTTGTTAACTAAGCTGCTAACAACTTCATGATCGTTGCTATCAAAAAAGCCGAAACATATTTAGTCGTATTTCTAAACATAATCCGTACAAGGTACAAAGGACGGGTAGCTGCTAGTCTTGTATATACTTCAATGTTAGTGCCAGTCGAACAAGATCTATGGATTTATTTCAATATAAATTATGTCGTACAAACTTAATGTTATACTCACCTTTATATAAATTTGTTAAGTTAGCTAATTCTTTTGCCTCTGATATTGACATATTCACTTGTACTCCTCAAAACTTCTATAATTTTGTTAAGTCCATGAATTATTCTTAGTAGATGCCTCCTTTTAGATCATATATATTTAATTGCATCATTATTTTTCTTCTATATTAACCTCAGTATATTCTCTTTTTTTCTATTTGATGTTCTTACTGTCAATATGTATTATTTTTGTTCAGTTGCAGAGTAATAGGAGTATAAAACTCTGTTCTGTAACTCTTGAAAATAAATAAAAACAAACCATATTGTTTTAAATTTATTCTTGTTTTTATAACATATAGGAATGACAATATTTTGTGAAGAATTTGGTGACATAAATACGTTAAGAAAATTAGGATTTCCATGGTGAGAAGAACAAAATGAAAGAGATAAGTATGAATGTGTGTGAGATGAGGAGGGAATGATTATGAAAAAGAGGGGTGAAAGAATAACTTGACGGAAATAGAGAGTGTACAACAAGAAAAGTGCAGAGTAGTGACTTATGGGACAATCATGCAGAAGCAGCGGTTGTGGGGTAGTTGGACCCCACTTCGTCATCAATGATTGATTCAAGCACAGAGCAACGAGATTGAGTGACTGACCAGTGAGTGAGTGGAGGGGGCAGGGGGAGGGGGACCAATAGATAGATAGATAGATGGACATAACGCAATAACCGAGAATTGGGAACAGCCGGGAAAGAGGGAGAGAGAGTAAGAAAGAGTGAGAGAAAGTGTGAGCAAGGGACAAATGGGAAGAAAATGAATGAGTTGGGGGGAAGAAATTCGCGTGTTTGAAAGATATTTATGTGTCTTGGGAGATGAAGATGAGAAGAAGAAGAAGAAGAAGAAGGAGGAGAAGAAGAAGAAGAAGAAGAAGAAGAAGAAGAAGAAGAAGAAGAAGAAGAAGAAGAAGAAGAAGAAGAAGAAGAAGAAGAAGAAAAAGAAGAAGAAGAAGGAAGCCGAGAAGGAGAGAAAATAAAAGAAGAAGAAGAAGGAGGAGGAGAAGAAGAAAAAGGAAAAGTAGAAGAGACAGAAGCAGAAGAAGGAAGAGAAGCAGAAGGAGGAGAAGAAGAAGGAGAAGACGAGAGATAACGAATGAGAGAAGAACAAGAAGAAGGAAGAGGACGATATAGAAAGAGAAAAGGAAGAAAGAAGAAGGAGAAAAAGAAAGAGGATGACTGAAAGACAGAAAAAGAGAATTGGAAGAGGAAGAAAGAAAAATATGATAATGAATATGAGAAGAAGGAGTTGGAAAGAAGGAAGAGATGCAGGAGGATGAAAAAAGGATGAATAAGAGGAGGAAAATGAACAGAAGAAGGAGGAGCAGGATGAAGATGAGTGGAAGGAGGGGCAGGATGAGGAGCAGTAGGAGGAGTAGGAGTAAAATGAGGAGTAGGAGAAGAATGATCAGGAAGAAGTGGGTCAGCCGGAGTTGGAACAGTAATAAGAGGAGAAGGAGGAGGAGAAGAAACAGGAAACAAGATGAAGATAAGCATGAAGAAGAAGAATAAATGGAAAATAAAATTTAAGTAGGAAAAGGAGAAAAACGAGCAGGAGGATGACTAGGAGAAAGAGGAGGAGGAGTGAGTGAAGGAGTTGGTGGTGGAGAAGAAATGGAGAAGATCGATGAAGAGGAGCAGGTGGAGGAGGAGGAGGAGGAGGAGATAGAGTAGAAGAAATAAAGGATAATTTGTATGAGGAGAAGGAGTAGGTGGAGAAGATGGAGGTGAACTTTGTTGTGGAGGAAGAGGAAGAGAAGAAGAAGAATAAAGAGGTATTAGAGGAAACAGGAAAGGAAGAAGAAGAAGATGAAAACAAGATGGAGAAGTAGAAGAATTAGAGGAAGAAGAAGAAGAAGAAGAAGAAGAAGAAAAAGAAGAAGAAGAAGAAGAAGAAGAAGAAGAAGAAGAAAACAAGACGGAGAAGTAAAAGAAGAAGAAGAAGAAGAAAAATCACAATAATGCTAAGAATAAGAACTGGTGTCAGCAAATGTGGCATCGTTTGTCAGTGGTCAAATACTTTCCCATTTTTGGTGGGGGGGGGGGAGGGATTCTCACCCCCATTTTCGGGAGTCCCCAAGGATGGTTCGGGTCACGTAAAGTGCATCAGTCGCCCCCTTATCCCCCCTAACCCCCCGCCCAAACGACCCCACAAAACATTTGCAGAGAGCGTGTTTTCGCAATATTTTGGAAACCCTTTTTCAAAAGGGTGGTAGTAATGGTCATAATTCATCAAAAATCACCACATAGACACAAGTCTTTGGTTAGTTTTGTCTTTTGTTGTGATAAACCTTAATATGATGTTGATTATTGACTCATTCACCGTTAATACCACCATATCACAGCATGTGTTACATTTTGCGATGGTGACTGTATTGGATGCAACACTTATGCAAGTATCCTCTTACTTCTTGCATCCTACAGGTCTACTGTTCACTAGCTATGTATAGTACCTCTGTGGGTGGCTCTTGAAACTTCAGGCTGTGGTTTCCTAGAAGCGTAACAGATGCGCTGCGGTTTAGATGCGCTGCGTATCCAAAACGCAGCCGCCGTTCAGTGTTCTCCTAGACTGCATAGAATACACACGGTTGTGCGTGCTGGTGTCGTGCTAACTTTTTTTTCAGGTCTGAGACCTGTGTGTGGGTAATGAGTTGGATGATGGTGATTGATGAGTTGGACCTACAGTTTTAGGTGGGTTCCGAACCACCGGGAAGTGATTTTACAGCAGAGAACAGTGTCTTTTTTGCTGGCCAATCTAATCGGTCACCGTTACGAACAGGACCTACGAGAACGCAGCTTATCTATCTGATTGAACAGATACCAATTCACAATTAATATCTTCCATTTCTGGACACTGGAATTCACTAATAAGAAGATCAATGCTGAAGAATATCAATGAAGAAGATCAATGCTGACGATCTGAAGACTACTTCCAGCGTAATAAGCGTATCGTTTGAACATATCCATTACCGGTACAATACATGTGCCACCGGATACGGATACAGTTATTTTGCGGTACAGCTGATTTTAGCGATACAGTTTTCGAAGACAAAACCGAATGTAGAAATCGGCTAGAACAGCTTTTTTACTGGATCCAGTCGAAACAGTATTGTGTGAACATACAATATGAAATGTACATGCAAACGGAAGCACTGCAAAATAACTGATACAGCAAATTTACTGTACCGCACAAAAACTGTATCGTGTGAACGGGCCCTTAGTAAACAACTTAGAACGTAAGCAATTCAGTGACAGGTATCGGAGAGAATATTTTTTGAGAACAGCTGATTGATATATCATGATAAATTACGTGATTTGTTCTTATGTGGTAATAATAGTGCTACCTGGCGAGTTCCCAAGAGCCTAGCACAAACCGCACCTTCCTAAAATGTTAATTTTTGTTTTGATAAATTGAAATTAGAAAATTTTGTTTTTTTTTCAACAAAGAAATAATTGATGAAACATAAGCTTTGATTTACCAGTCATATGTTTCCTTAAAGACTGCAATGCTCCGACTACACAAGTCTGCAGACAGCGTAAATAACGCCGCGAAGGGCCCAACATTCAGATTATATTTGAGAACAGCTGATTGATAAATTACGTGATTTGTTCTTATGTGGTAATAAAACTTAGAAGAAATGTATCCAAAATCGCACAATACTTGGTTTTTAAACGTTTATTATTCTTTAGCTATTAAAGACATTGTCAAAAAGGTTTTCAATACTGATAAACAACTTTAATCCCGATCGATGCTCTCGTTTTTCAGGAGAAGGCCGCGTAAAATGTATCCAAAATCGCACAATACTTGGTTTTTAAACGTTTATTACTCTGTTAAAAAAAAGAAGTTAATTCAGTTTTTTATAGCTAAAGACATTGTCAATAATGTTTTCAATACTGTTCAATAACTAAAATCCCGATCGATGCTCTCGTTTTTGAGGAGAAGGCCGCGTAAAATGCCTTTGCGGCCGTGACAGACAGACAGACAGACAGAAAGTGAGATAAGACTATTTTCGGCTTATTTGATGTATAAAACGTAAAAATAACCAAAAAATATATAATTCTGATAAATGTACAGACAAACTCTAATTTTATTTATATAGATTTATTTGTACACAATAATGAATGATATGAAGTGTAATACTATAAAATTTATAATTATATGAACAACATATCTGATTTATTCAGCGAAACTCCCATTTTCTTCCATATGACATCCTTCTTCATATTGTTCTTATAATCAGGATGGCTTAACTTCCATAACATGTCATTGGAAGAGGCAAATTCAATCAATTCTTCATCGTTGAGAATTTTTTCTTCTGGGAAACATTTTCCTTCTAACTCCAATGCACTCTGTTACGCAGCGTATCTCGGATTCGACTGCTCTGAAAACGCAGCTTCTAGTGCGCACCCATTTAGATACGCGCGCACTTGATACGCAGACTAGGAATCCGCTTATACGAAACTCCGTTAAACAAGTGTGCTGCGGCTTAGATACGCTTACGCAGCGCATCTATTACGCGTCTAGGAAACCACAGCCTCAACAATCCGTTTTAGTCCAAAGAGCGTACTACGCAAACGAGGAGTGATGTAGGTTGCGATTACTTTCCTACCTCACTGAGCTAACAGAGTTGTCTCGTCCTCCTTCTTCTTCCCCTAAAGGAGATAAAGTATTTATATAGTTAACTATAAATAGAATTGAATTGAATTGAATTCAACTCAATTCACCCCCATCTTGTTTGTTGATTTTCAACAATTTAGAAAAGACCCAAAATCAATCAGCAAACAATTACGGCTGATACACTCCCCATTACTTCTAGCTGTCTTAACTTCTCTTTTTTATCTGTCACTCTAAGTCCCTTTTTTTTCCTCACTCTCTCTCTCACTAAATCACTCTTTCTCTCTGTATTTGGCTGTCTCTTACACGCTTAGTCTCTCTCCCTCTCTCCCCCAGGATCACTGCAACCCCCTCAAAATGGACCCTAAATGCCTTATCGTCACCTCACAATACCACCACTTTCTTCTCTTGTTTTTTAGAAGAGAAAATCCGATACACTGAAAAAAAACAAGAACTTTCCTTGTTCACAAGTGTCCACCGATTAGATTTCAGTAAACCTACTCTCCCGACTGCTTCACAGGTTTTTTAGGGGCTGAAAGTTGTTATCCCGATGGTGGATAGTGTAGGAAGAAGGGGGTTTCTTTCTTATCAGCAGCGGGTGATGTATGTTGGGAAGAAACGGATAAAAAATTATAGTAGAAGTATCTGTTAGGAGAAGTATATAGTGGGGGGAGAAGACCAAGAAGGAAAAGAAAGGAGTAGGAGTGAGAGGAGGAGGAGGAGCAGGAGCAGGAAGAAGTAGAGGAGGAGCAGAAGGAGGAGGAGAAGAAGAAGTGGGAATAAGGAGGAGAATGAGGAGAAGGGGAATGAGGAGATGGTGAAGAGAGGGCAGAAGGAGGAGGAGAATGAGTAGTATAAGGGTGAAATGGAGGAAAAAGAGGAGAGGGAGAATGTATAGGAGGAGGAGGAGAAGGTTAAGAAGGAGAAGAAGGAGGAAAGGGTGGAGAAGAAGGAGAAGGAGGAGAAGAAGGAGAAGGAGGAGAAGGAGGAGAAGGAGGAGAAGGAGGAGAAGGAGGGGAAGGAGGGGAAGGAGGAGAAGGAGGAGAAGGAGGAGAAGGAGGAGAAGGAGGAGAAGGAGGAGAAGGAGGAGAAGAAGGAGAAGGAGGAGAAGGAGGAGAAGGAGGAGAAGGAGGAGAAGGAGGAGAAGGAGGAGAAGGAGGAGAAAGAGGAGGAGAAGGAGGAGAATGAGTAGTATATGGGTGAGATTGAGGAGAAGGAGGAAAGGGTGAAGATAGAGGAGGTGGTGGAGAAGGTTGAGAAGTTTGAGAAGGAGTATAAGGAGGGGAAGGAGGGGAAGGAGTAGGAGGAGGAGAAGGACGAAAGAGAGGAGAAGGAGGAGAAGGAAGAGATGGAGGAGAAGAGGAAACAGAGTAGGGGGAAGAGGAGAAGAAGAAGGAGAAGGATGAGATAGTAGTGAAAGAGGAGGAGGACGATGAGGAGAAGGATGAGAGATTGGAGAAGGAAAGGAGAAGGACGAGAAAGAGGATAAGCAAGAGGGAAAGGATTGGAATGAATGGGAGGATTGGGTAGAGAAAGAGGAGCGGGAGGAGAAGGAGAAGAAAGGGGTGGAAAAGGAGGAGAAAGAGGAGTGATGAAGGGGTAGAAGGGGGTGAAGGGGGAAAGGGGATAGAAGAAGAAATGAAAGGAGAATGTGGACAAGGAGAAAAAGGAGGAGATGTAGAAGGAGAAGTAGGAGGAGAAGTTGGTGGAGATGTAGGAGGAAAAGTAGGAGAGGACGTGAAGAGGTAGGAGGAGGAGGAAGAAGAGAAGCAGGAAAAGGCGGAGAAGCAGGATAAAGTGGAGAATAGAAAGAAGAAGGGGGAAGAAGTCCAAGAAGGGAAAAAGGAGTAGGAGTAAAAGGAGGAGGAGGAGGAGGAGGAGGAGGAGTAGCAGGAAGAAGAGAAGAAGTGGAGGAGCAGCAGAAGGAGGAGGAGAAGAAGGGGAATAAGGAGACTAGATGGAGAAGGTTGAGAAGGAGAAGAAGATGAAAAAGAGAAAAGAAGGAAATAAGAAGAAGTAGAAGTAAAAAAGAAGAAGAAAAAGAAGTATAGCCTAAGTAGGAAGAAAAAGAGAAAGAAGAAGCAGGTAGAAGAAGAAAACCTAGTAGATAGCCTAAGGAAACCAAGTAGTAGTTTGGACACAACAATAATTTATGTAGCACCACCAACCCGGTCATATGTCACATAGAGGGAGTGAGATGTCCGTTACTTGCGAGATGAAGGGAGGTTCAAGGGAAGCTTAAGGGAGGTGTCAAGCAAAACGTCCGTCTCGTCTTGAAAGAGGGTTGCTCAAGTGGTCTTTGGCCCCCCTCATTTATCGTTCAAGGGGTGGGGGGGCAAGGGGCTCCCAAACTGCCCTCTCTCTGACCTCAGTGAGACCTTTTCACAGGTTGGGTTGGGCTCCCGTGCATTCTGTGATAAGAAATATAGCCCTACGTGAGTGCTGGACCAACCCTTGCAGCTCCCTTGCTCCCTTCGTACGTGATCACCACTAGTGCTGGGGAGTTCTCTGCAGTTATTTCTTCGCCTACAAAAATTTCCCAACATTTGAAGGATGTTTTGAGACCTTTTTGTCGAAAAGGAAAGATTGTTGCATCCTTAGAGGTTTGTCGGTCCTTAAACCTGTGCGCAGGACTTTTGGTGATAATTTGTTTTCGGTATTCCTTGTACTTGATATTATTAATGTATTGAAATTTGATCTATTGCCATGAGTTTAATTCTTCATCAATTATTATTTTGTGGTATATGGGGGTTCAATGTTGAAGTTTTCCGGTTTTGGGGGGCAATTGAACTCACCTACGAGATATTTTAAACATTTGATAATTGTTTTGTAACTGAAAGACACCTTGAGGAAAAAATACCACATTTTTATTTCAACTATTGTTTTTTTCAAAATAATTTGTTTTTTCAACTAAAACTTTTATTATGATGGAGCCCATATAGGACTCTGACTTATGCGTGGATAATAAGATTGGACCTTCAGTTGTACGGGGGCTCCGAACCACCGGGAAGTGATTCTACAGCAGAGAACAGAGTCTGTTTTGCTGGCCAATTCATTAGGTCATCCTTACGAAGAGAGCCCAAGAGTTCGTAGCTTATCTCTATCATATTGAACAGGTACCTACTACGGCTCACGGCTATCACCTCACAAGAAGTATCTGTTTAGAAAGATAAGATTAGTCACGACCACTCAGACTGCACTTTTGTAATAATTGTTACTATTTGTCTTGTCAGCTAGAGAATCTCTTACCTCTGCTGTAAAATATCACTTCCTTATGGTTTGGAACCTACCTAAAACTGTAGGTTCAACTCATCATTGATCCTTAATTTATATCTCTTCTTTAAGAATGTTATAATAATAAACAATAGTATGAAATAATACACTAAACTGATCAGAAATATTTGAACTCAGAAATGTTTCAAGCACTTTATTGAATTTCAATAAAAAAATGTGAATATCTTCACCCTCATGAAAATTATGTGAAAGATTGTACGATTATAAAATTATTGATAGTTAGTGTTTAGTTTTTCTTGTGTGACAACTGATTTGTGCATGTTGTAAATAATTTGTGTAAATATCGTTCAAGTGTGGCCAGCATTATTCTAGTGATGGAAACCGTAACAATATAATGTATGAATTTTTTATGTAATTCAATAATGTATTACATTAATAAAATCAGGAACTAAATAAAACATGACCAATTATCCTCTAATTCAAGTGCCCATATATTGTATGTCCAATTACTACCGATGCTAAATATATTCTGCCAAAGCACACAAATCACTTATCCTCCTTCTTCTTATCGTTCTTCTTTTTCTTCTTCTCCTCCTTTTTCTTCTTCTTCTTCATTTTTTCTTCTTCTTCCTCTTCTTCTTCTTCTTCTTCTTCTTCTTCTTCTTCTTCTTCTTCTTCTCCCCCCTCCTATTTTTCTTCTTCAACTTCAACTCTACTTTATTGCCTATGCTAGTGGCATGCGAATTTATAGCATCCCTAATCGCCAATGACAAGTGTAGCCTTGCCTTGCCACACAAGATAGATCGCACTAAGAGGGAGAAGGAGAAAGAGAAGAGGGTGATGGAGGTGGTGGTGAAGGAGGAGATGCAGGAGAAGATGAAGGAGAAGTAGGAGAAAGATGGTAAGAATAGGAGTAGGTGGACGAGAAGGTGTTGCAGAACGAGTAGAAGGGGAGGAAGATTATGAAGATGAGGAGAAGGAGGAGGAAGAGGAGTAAGCGAAAGAGTAGGTGGGCAAAGGTGGTGGAAGAGTAGGAGGAGGAAGTCGAGGATGAGGAGAAGGTGGAGAAAGTCAAGAAGGAGGGGGAGGAGGAGCAGGAGGAGATTGAGTAGGAGGAGGAAGAGGAGTTCAAAACGACCAACTCGATAAGACACCAGGAAAAAATAAAAAAAGAGAAAAAACACTGGCAAGAAAAAGGGGGCCACTGATTTTCCCCCTCCAACCACCCAACATCTTGCCACTGATGTTACAAGTGATTGGAATGACGTTTATTTACTGCCCACCCTGTATACTAACACTACTTCACAATCTTTCACGTCTTGTCAACTCAGACTTTTCTTGTCCGAGAATCTTCTACTGAATCCCTTCTCGTCTTCTTCTTTTTTTCTTCTCCTATTTCTTCTTCTTCTCCTTCCACCTCCTTTCTCTTCTTCTCCTCCTTCTCCTCCTTCTCCCCCTTCTCCTCCTTCTCCTCCTTCTCCTTTCTCCGCTTTCTCCGCTTTCTCCGCATTCTCCGCATTCTCCTCCTTCTCCTCCTTCTCCTCCTTCTCCTCCTTCTCCTCCTTCTCCTCCTTCTCCTCCTTCTCCTCCTTCTCCTCCTTCTCCTCCTTCTCCTCCTTCTCCTCCTTCTCCTCCTTCTCCTCCTTCTCCTCCTTCTCCTCCTTCTCCTCCTTCTCCTCCTTCTCCTCCTTCTCCTCCTTCTCCTCCTTCTCCTCCTTCTCCTCCTTCTCCTCCTTCTCCTCCTTCTCCTCCTACTCCTCCTTCTCCTCCATCTAACTGTCTTATCCATTTAAACTGGGTCTAGGAAAGCTCGCCACGGCCATCTCGCCATCTCATACAAGAAGGGCTGATTTCCCCCTATTTTTCTTTGTTACCTCTTTTCAGTGATATTTCGCTGCATCTAATGATTCGACATGATAGGTAAATGAATTTCTTAACCAATCAACGGCGGCCATCCCGCCCATACAGAACTTTGATTTTACCCTAAGTATATACGTTGATTGGTTATTCAATTACAGTCTTTAAAAAACAAATGCGATTCGTCGTTGGTAAGTGTTTGTGGATTGTTGATTTGTATTTTGAAAGGGCACAACTTCAAATTTGTATATTACAATGATTAACCAATCAAACATACTCTTTTCGGAGGATGAAGCACTCATAGATCTAAGAACTGTGCGTGGGTAATGAATTGGATTATGGTGATTGATGAGTTGGACCTACAGTTCTAGGTGAGTTCCGAACCACCGGGAAGTATTTTACAGCAGAGAACAGAGTCTTTTTTGCTGGCGAATCGGTGATTGAATGTCAGAATGTCCTTTTCAAATCTACATTATACTCTCTTTCCTTAATTTTCTCACACCGTGCCAATCATTCTCTCTTTATCTAGCGCGTCACAACATTTCCGTTCGTCCATCTTTCTTCATCACATTCTATCTATGAGGCGGTGCAAGAGTGGACACTACAACAGAAGGCAGTGTCAGGGCCGATCAATAGGCAATTAACACTTGACCGTTCCTCTTTCTTCTTCTTCTTTTTCTGACGTGCTCATTGATCTTTACTCACATTCCCTCATTCACTTTCTTGTTCTTCTTCTTTCTTCTTTTTATTCTCTTCTTCTTATTCTTCTTTTCCTCCTTCACATGTCAGTCTCCTCTCCTTCTCCTCCCTATTCACTCCCTTCTGCCTTCCTCATTCCGCTTAATTACCTCCTGCAAGTCCGGTCCCCTCAAAACACTCTTCTGTTCGACGCTGGCCCTATCTTTTTCTTTTCCTTTTCCTTTTCGTTTTTCCATGGAAAAATATTGTGTCCAAAAACCAAAAAACAGTTATTCAAATTGATAATCATATCTTTTGTATACATATGAGAGCTCAGATTGAAGTAATCTGTGAAGTGTTTTCGTTTTGATAAACATAAAAAAATTTAATTTGGGGTGAAATTTAAACTTTCATTTAGATTTTATACGTTTTGTCTACAAAACACAAAAGGAGTAGGAGGTGAAGGGAAGGAGAAGGAGGAGGAGGATGAGGAGGAGTAGAACGAGAAGTGAGAAGAGGAACAGATAGTCGAAGAAGAAGAGCAGGAGGTGGTGGAGAAGGAAGAGAAGAAGGAGAAGAAAGATAAGGAGGAGGTGAAGGAGGTGAAGGATGGCAAGGAGGAGAAGGAGGAGAGGGAAGAGAAGTTGGTGGAGGTGGAGAATAAGGAGGATAATAAGAGAGGGAGAAGAAGGAGGAGAGTGAGGAAAAGGAGGAGAAGGTATAGGAGAGGAATAAGTGGAATATAAAGATTGGACAGCGTTTGACAAACGACTACAGCTTCTAACTAAACAACAAGAGCAGAGATTAACTCACTAGCTGATTGAAAACAAGCTAAACAGAGCAAAAGTCAACTGACTGACAATACACTGGAATGTCTGGTTAATAGTAGGAGGAGGAGGAGGAGGAGGAGGAGGAGGAGGAGGAGGAGGAGGAGGAGGAGGAGGAGGAGGAGGAGGAGGAGGAGGAGGAGGAGGAGGAGGAGGAGGAGGAGGATGAGGAGTAGAACGAGAAGTAAAAGACTAAGAGCAAGAGGAAGAGGAGGAGTAGGCGGAGGAGGAAGGGGGAAACAACTGTCAACAAGTTGTTTCAACATTTCTCACCCCTTAAAATTGAGTACAATCCTCCCAAAATGTACCCCCTACCTTCTTTACAAACCCTACAACTCCACTTTCTCAAATTTGAGACTTATCCGTTTTGGGGTGGAGGTTAGGGGGGTTTTTAAGGTACAGGGGGTTTGTTAAAAAGGTGGGAGGTTTGTAGAAGAGATGAGGAGGGGTTTGCTTCAGGGTGGAGGGTAGTTTAAACCTGACAGTTAACAATAAAGGTTTGGCTTGCGCTTTTTGTCACCGCCTCTTGTATAGTAATTGTTTTTCGGCCTCGTTTGTTATGCAGTACTGTGCTGTACAGTGCCACTATTAATTAGAGGATAATTTATCAGGCTGTGACATCTCGTTGGGAGGTTGCTGCAGTTAGAGATGGGGGAGAAGGAGGAGGGTAGGAGGAAGAAGAGGCTAAGGAGGAGGAGGGAAGGAGGTAGAGGAGGCCGATGAGGAGAAGGGTAGGATGAAGAGAATGTGAGGAGGAGGAGATGGTGGAATAAAAGGAGGAGGAGCAGTACGAACACGTACAGCAAGAAGATGATGGAAGAGGAGGATGAGCAGGAGGAGGAAGATGAGGAGGAGGATGGGTAGGAACAAGAAATACAAGAAGATGATGTAGCATGAGAATGAGGAAGAGAGTTGGGTGGTGTAGGAGAAGGATGTGGTGGAGGATGAGGAGGAGAAAGAGGAGGAGGAGGAGGTACAGGAGAAGAAGATGAGAAGAATAAGATAAATTTAAGATTAGATTACTATATTGTTGTAATTTTTCGAATGTTGCATGTAAGTGATTCTAAAAAAGGGAGGAGGAGGGTAGGAGTAGGAGAAGAAGGAGGAGCACGAGGATTGTAAGGAGAAGAAGTAGAAAAAGAACGAGAAGAAGATGAAGAAGAATAATAAATAACAAGAGACAGCAAGTTAGAAGAAATGTCGAAGCACCTGATATAGGGAAGAGACTCACCACATGCATTGACTACCAGAAAACAATCAATACTCAACCCTTCTCTCTTCCACACTCCCTTCCTTCCCACTCTTACTTACTCTTCCACACTCTCTCAGACCTCTATCCCACTCGCTCTCATATACCCTCTTTTTCGTTCCATCTAACACATTCACTCCCTCACACAATCTCTCTCTCACTCACGCTCAGTTACTCCCTCTCTTTCCTCTCACACACTCATTACCTCTTTCTTGCTCGCTATCTCTTGCCCTTGTTGCACGCTGATAAATGTTCAACAGTGAAACCTGGGAAAACAAAACTCCAACTAGGGACCAGTTAGCTGGGTATAAATGCGACATTGACTTATCACCAACATTTGGTGGACTCCACACCGAGTTTTAAGCCAAGTATATATATACATAATATATACATCAACAGAGATCCACATATATATATAGTTATATAAAGCAGTCAGAATGACCTATGACCATCACCTACCCTTTTCAAGGCATTGAGATTCCCAGGGATAAGGGAAAACTTTAGGGAAAATGTTACCAAAGGGTTAAGGGAAAATGGTGTGTCAGTCTGTTATTTTGCGGTATAATGACAAAGTGATGGGTTTGTCTTTACAGTGGTCAAGAGGATATGGTGGGGGGAGGGACAATGATAAACGTAGGTAGGAAGAAGGGAAAGAATATTGGCTACAAGAGAATGATAGTGTCATTTGTGTATATTTTGTACTTTTGGTCAACATAAGGTTACTAGCAGGTTGCCCGATTTGATTGAATCTGTATTTCTAGAAAGCTTGATAATTTTACGGGTTCTATGTCTAAAATAACGCTGGAAACACTTAAATTTATCACTCGCACTTTATTTAAACAAATAATCACAACACTCACTGATCAGTAATGTCTTACAGAAAAATAAGCAATTGAAAACAGATAAATCGATATCGTTCAACTAATAAAGAGATTTCCATAAACTGTCCAAAAATCAATCACTAAAAGTTAAAAGGCCGATCTAATATTAATTAATAACTGTACAATAAACTGTCCAATAATATTCTAAAAGAAACGTCGAAAAAAGAACAATTAACTTACACTAGCCCGTAATACAATAAAAACTATTTAGTAGCTCACTGGTACGAATTAAATAGGAAAAAGAATTATCTCTATGGGCACAAAGAATTATCACTATATAGGCACAATATATAGATAGAACTGTCACTTCCTGCTTACCACGACGAATCTCAAACAAGACTGAACTAATTTACAAAAGTCTCCTCTATTTATATAATCTTTCATAATTGAGATATCTCTAGATTTCTCTACCAACTTCTACCGATTTCTAAAATAAACAATGAAAGACCTTCATGCCTTCCACAATATTCGATAAGACTCCATTAATTTCTAATCAAACAACTGGAACATTCTACAAATTACCAAGTAAACACCATAAAAGTGTCAAAAGCAGAGTAATTAATTGCTTAGAAGTAAACATTTACATAGCAGATAACACCGAGAACCACTGTCCTTCTTTCTCACTATTTTCATTCTCATATTCGCTACAATAATCTATCTGCAAATGTAATAGTCTCTTTTATCTTATGTTAGTGTGGGTAAGTTAGATTAAACGTAATATATTGATAGCCAGAGATAGACTAATATATGCAACGTTTGTATTTTGCCTGAGAGCCACTGGTAAGTTTCACTCTTGTCCTAACTTGATTAAGTCTCACTTGTGGCTTAAAAGCAGTCATGATACAATCGTTGCGTGAACTACTATGAATTTGAAATACTATGAAATTATCCACTTAACTATCCTAAAGCAAGTGATACCAGGCATCTGTTCAATGAGATAGAGATAAGCTGCGCTCTCGTAGGTCCTGTTTGTAACGGTGACCGATTAGATTGGCCAGCAAAAAAGACACTGGTCTCTGCTGTATGATATTGATTCCATCAAAAATGCTTCTGATTGGTCCAGAACCCGTGTTATAATGTAGAACCTGTACTATAATGAGCTCATTATGCAACGGGTTTCAAAAAGCATTTCGAAAATACAGCTGTTTTGGCATCAATTGTGAAACTGTAATGTATACATTATGACATGGTCATAGATAAAATCCATTACCGCACTGAAAAAGGATGCGGTAATGAAAATCAGCTGTTCTTTCTGTAAACAGACGTTTACCGGCTCGATTCAATGCTCGGTAAAGTGGTGAATATGTCCAAGTATGACGAAAATTATCTTTATCACTTTAAATTACGACTTTTATCACTAATACAGGAGGAATGCATGTCGCTTCAGAGGAGAAGCTTCATCACCCTTTAAGTGACACCAAGGCAAATATAGCTTCTCTTAAGAAGTGATAACCGTAAGCCGTGGCAGGTATCTGTTCAATCAGATAGAGATAAGCTGCGTTCATCTGGGTCCACTTTTTAACGGTGACCGATTAAATTGGCCAGCAAAAAAGACACGTTCTCTGCTGTAAAATCACTTCCCGGTGGTTCGGAACCCACTTAAAACTGTAGGTCCAACTCATCAATCACCATCATCCAACTCATTACTTAAAAAAAAACATGCACTCCTCCTTTAAAAGTGGTAAAAATCATAGATTAGAAAAATTAGTGTCAGTTCTAACATTGAAATTTGTTATCAATGATAATGAATCTAATGATCATCATCGAGTAATGGAAGCTCCACTGTTCAAGCACTCGTATATAACTGTACAAAGACGATATATCTTAATAATTTGTCTCTAAACCCGTCAACCCTTTGTACCACCCTTTTGTGGAGCATGCACCCAGAGGAAATCGAATACTACAGTAAGAGAAAGCAGCAAGTCGTGGTGGTCAGAGTGGGATTGACCACACAGTCATTTTGTGACTGCTGACCTGTGTCTGTCTGTCTGTCTGTGGTCACTGACGCACTATCGATCTCTGTGTCAGACAGTGGATGAGGTCAGACTACACACACGAAACTATTTCAACAATTCAGAGAGAAAGAGAGAGTATGTGTGAGAGTGGGCGAGAAAGATAAAGATAGAGGAGAGAGGTTGAGTGCCAGAATAGAATAGAATAAAATGGTTGCCTTTATTTATTACCTGGGAGGGCGAAGTTAGGGCGCAGCCGGCCCTCTCTTCCACTTAACCCTTCCCTGCAATAATTGCAGGAATTAGAATTATTTTGATTAAAATAATTAAACATATTAGAATAGAAGTACAAAACAAACAGAAGGACTGAAAAATAGGAGATAGAGAAACTCTATCAGTAAAAAATGAAAAGAAAGAATAAATAAAATAAAAGTATTGAACATGATTAACGAGAATTAGAGAATGAGATAGCGGAAATTGAGAGAAAGAGAGAGTGTGTGTGTGAGTGCAAGAGAAAGAGATTGATTGATTTCTTTATTCATGCAAATAATAGTTGGACAGCAGTTACTATTATAGAATACAATATATAGGCATCACCAAGTATTATTACATATAACATTATCAGTTACTTATTACATAAACTTTTTAACTATATACAAACATGAAATTATTACTGAAATTGAGAGACAGAGTGAGACTGAGAGAGAGACAATAGAGAGACAGTGAGAGATGAGAATGTGAGCAAGTATGAGGGAGTGAGTGGGACAGAATGAGTGAGTGGCCGAGGAAGGGATAGATAGATAGATAGATAGATAAATGACTTTTATTTGTGCACTTTACAAGTAATAAAAGTGCTGTGGGCGAAGTTGAGGCATAAGAGCCCCCTCTTCCACTTAACCCACAAAGGGTTAAGGGAAGGGAAAGAGAGTGAGAGAGAGAAAGAGAGGGTTAGTAAGAGAAGAGAAATCAGAGAAAGAGGGTGTGAGGAAAAGAGTTGAAGGATAGGGGGAGCGAGAGAGTGTGTGGGTGAGAGAGAGACAGTAGTAAAGAGAGTAGGAGAAAGTGTGTGGCAGAAAGAGAAAGAGATTGATAGAGTGAGAGGGGAGAGGAAGTTGAATTAAATCTGTGTTCCGTTATTTGCTAGGAGGGCGAAGTTAGGGCACAGCTGGTGTGATAGGGAAAGAGTGAGTGAGAGGGTGCAAGAGAAAGTGAAAGAGAGTGTGTAGAAGTGTTAAAGTGGAAAAGAGAATGAGGAAAACACAAACAGAAAGAAAAGAAGGAGAAATAACATGAGTGTAAGAAAAAAGTGGCATGCTTGTTATCAATAAGCGATTAGCGACGTAGACATGTTTGGTGCTCGTTAGGGGGTTGATAGATAGGAGAAAAGGAAGAAGAAAAGGATGAAGAAGAAGAAGATGGTGATGAAGAGGAAGAAAAAGGTCGCAAGAAGACGAGTAGGAAGCTGGAAAAAAGTTGAGGGGGATAGGAATGATGTTTGTCTTGCTGTGGAAAATAAGAGCAAGTGCCATGTCATCTTTTGGAGGAGTATCTTCACCTTCTTCTTCTCCTTTTCCTTCTTCTTCTCTTTTTTCTTCTTCTCCTTCTTCTAATTCTTCTTCTTCTCCACCATGTTCTTTGCTTTTTTCTTTTCCCTCCTCCTCTTCTTCTCTTTCTTCTACTCTTTTTTTTCTCCCTCCTCTTCCATCACCCCACCTCCTTATACTCCTCCACCTCCTTTATTCAATCAATCATATTTATGCAAAATTTGTAAACTTATGTGAATAAAGTAATTGAACTTCATTACTTATTACATATTCTTCTCCTACTCCTTCATCTTATTTATTGTTCTTCTTCTTTTCATTTTCTTTCTCTACCTCCTACTCCTCCTCTACCTGTAACACCTCCTTCCCTTGTCATTTTCCTCCTCCTCCTATTTCTTAATCTCCTTTCTTCTTCTTGATCTCCTCTCCTTCTTTTTCGTCCCTTACTCCTCCCTCTTCTCCATCAGTCCATCACCTTTTCCTCTTCTCCTTTCTGTTTAGCATTTCCTGACTCCTCCACTCTTTCTTTTTTTGATTGAAGTGTCTCAGAATTCCACGAAATTGATCGCATTATTTGATAAGTTGCAGTAGTACGTGTTGAACAACGACATGACACTGTTATTAATTCTCTTCAACTCTGTCATTGTTTTTCTTACTATCACTTCTTTCCTCACTCACTCTTACTCACTCGCACTCTTTCTCACTCACTCTATCTCTTCTTTCTCTTTCCACCTTCTTAAAACTAAAAGTTTTTGAATGAGGAGCTATAACTTTAAGGCCAATTAAATTCTACTGCGATAGCTTATGTAAGTAATAAGTTTTTGGTTGTTATTTTGTTTTATGTATGTATCTGTTTTTATTTTATTTCTATTATTTTTATTTGCATTTGTATTCTTCATATATATCTGTCACCATAGGCGACAAGACTAGTGGCAATTAAAAAAAAAAATAGACAAATTTTCTGTCACTCGCTCTCTCACACTCTCTCACGCACATTCTCTTCCTCACTCTCTCACGCAGCAAATCAATCTGCCTTCCTCAATCGCAAACTCTCACTCATTCACTCGCTCTTTTTCAAACGCTTACTCTCTCACACTCCCTCCTCTCACTCGCACACTCTTTTACAATCACACTTACTCATTCATTCTATCTCTCTCTCACTGCCTCTCTCTTCCATTATTTCCTCTTTTCTATCTCCGTTTTGGCGTATGACTCATTCAATTATAGGTTACAATGATATGTGTGTGCAATTTATTATTTTACTAGGAGTCTCGTTACACACAAGAGGAGGAGGGCATTGACCTTGGAATAATCATTTCGCTTGCATGTAATTGAACCTTCGTCAGATTCGCGTTTCTTATTACCACAAATAATGATGATACAGTACTTTAGAGTTTCAGGAAAACCCTATCATCTTGTTTCGTGCAGCATCATGTATGTAACGATATAGATGGAGGAGGAAGAGGAGGAGTAGGAGGAGTAGGAGGAGGAGGAGGAGTAGGAGGAGTAGGAGGAGTAGGAGGAGTAGGAGGAGTAGGAGGAGTAGGAGGAGTATGTGGAGGAGGAGGAGGAAGAGGAGGTGGAGGAGGACGAAAAAGATGGAAAAGAAGGCTAAGAGGAAGAGGAGGTGGAGGAGAAAGTTTAGGAAAGGGAAAAGAAGAATTACTTTATATATTACATAATTCACATAGTTTTACAAATTTATGTAAAAGAACAAAGACAAGAGGTAGGAAGAAGCAAGAAGAAGAAAGAAAGAGAGAAGCAAGAAGAAGAAAAAGAAGAAGAAGAAGAAGAAGAAAGAAAGAGAAGAAGCAGGAAGAAGCAGGAAGGAGAAAGAAAGAGAAGAAGCAGGAGGAAGCAAGAAGGAGAAAGAAAAAGAAGAATTAGGAAGGAGAAAGAAGGAGAAAGAAAGAGAAGAATTAGGAAGAAGCAAGAAGGAGAAAGAAAGAGAAGAATTAGGAAGGAGCAAGAAGGAGAAAGAAGGAGAAAGAAAGAAAATAATTAGGAAGGAGAAAGAAAGAGAAGAATTAGGAAGGAGCAAGAAGGAGAAAGAAAGAAAATAATTAGGAAGGAGAAAGAAAGAGAAGAATTAGGAAGGAGCAAGAAGGAGAAAGAAAGAGAAGAATTAGGAAGAAGCAAGAAGGAGAAAGAAAGAGAAGAATTAGGAAGGAGAAAGAAAGAGAAGAATTAGGAAGGAGAAAGAAAGAGAAGAATTAGGAAGGAGCAAGAAGGAGAAAGAAAGAGAAGAATTAGGAAGGAGAAAGAAAGAGAAGAATTAGGAAGGAGCAAGAAGGAGAAAGAAAGAGAAGAATTAGGAAGGAGAAAGAAAGAGAAGAATTAGGAAGGAGCAAGAAGGAGAAAGAAAGAGAAGAATTAGGAAGGAGAAAGAAAGAGAAGAATTAGGAAGGAGCAAGAAGGAGAAAGAAAGAGAAGAATTAGGAAGGAGAAAGAAAGAGAAGAATTAGGAAGGAGCAAGAAGGAGAAAGAAAGAGAAGAATTAGGAAGAAGCAAGAAGGAGAAAGAAAGAGAAGAATTAGGAAGGAGAAAGAAAGAGAAGAATTAGGAAGGAGCAAGAAGGAGAAAGAAAGAGAAGAATTAGGAAGGAGAAAGAAAGAGAAGAATTAGGAAGGAGCAAGAAGGAGAAAGAAAGAGAAGAATTAGGAAGGAGAAAGAAAGAGAAGAATTAGGAAGGAGCAAGAAGGAGAAAGAAAGAGAAGAATTAGGAAGGAGCAAGAAGGATAAAGAAAGAGAAGAATTAGGAAGGAGCAAGAAGGAGAAAGAAAGAGAAGAATTAGGAAGAAGCAAGAAGGAGAAAGAAAGAGAAGAATTAGGAAGGAGAAAGAAAGAGAAGAATTAGGAAGGAGCAAGAAGGAGAAAGAAAGAGAAGAATTAGGAAGGAGAAAGAAAGAGAAGAATTAGGAAGGAGCAAGAAGGAGAAAGAAAGAGAAGAATTAGGAAGAAGCAAGAAGGAGCAAGAAGGAGAAAAAAAGAGAAGAATTAGGAAGAAGCAAGAAGGAGAAAGAAAGAGAAGAATTAGGAAGAAGCAAGAAGGAGAAAGAAAGAGAAGAATTAGGAAGGAGAAAGAAAGAGAAGAATTAGGAAGAAGCAAGAAGGAGAAAGAAAGAGAAGAATTAGGAAGGAGCAAGAAGGAGAAAGAAAGAGAAGAATTAGGAAGGAGCAAGAAGGAGAAAGAAAGAGAAGAATTAGGAAGAAGCAAGAAGGAGAAAGAAAGAGAAGAATTAGGAAGGAGAAAGAAAGAGAAGAATTAGGAAGGAGCAAGAAGGAGAAAGAAAGAGAAGAATTAGGAAGGAGAAAGAAAGAGAAGAATTAGGAAGGAGCAAGAAGGAGAAAGAAAGAGAAGAATTAGGAAGGAGCAAGAAGGAGAAAGAAAGAGAAGAATTAGGAAGGAGCAAGAAGGAGAAAGAAAGAGAAGAATTAGGAAGAAGCAAGAAGGAGAAAGAAAGAGAAGAATTAGGAAGAAGCAAGAAGGAGAAAGAAAGAGAAGAATTAGGAAGGAGCAAGAAGGAGAAAGAAAGAGAAGAATTAGGAAGGAGCAAGAAGGAGAAGAATTAGGAAGAAGCAAGAAGGAGAAAGAAAGAGAAGAATTAGGAAGAAGCAAGAAGGAGAAAGAAAGAGAAGAATTAGGAAGGAGCAAGAAGGAGAAAGAAAGAGAAGAATTAGGAAGGAGCAAGAAGGAGAAAGAAAGAGAAGAATTAGGAAGAAGCAAGAAGGAGAAAGAAAGAGAAGAATTAGGAAGGAGAAAGAAAGAGAAGAATTAGGAAGGAGCAAGAAGGAAAAAGAAAGAGAAGAATTAGGAAGGAGCAAGAAGGATAAAGAAAGAGAAGAATTAGGAAGGAGCAAGAAGGAGAAAGAAAGAGAAGAATTAGGAAGAAGCAAGAAGGAGAAAGAAAGAGAAGAATTAGGAAGGAGAAAGAAAGAGAAGAATTAGGAAGGAGCAAGAAGGAGAAAGAAAGAGAAGAATTAGGAAGGAGAAAGAAAGAGAAGAATTAGGAAGGAGCAAGAAGGAGAAAGAAAGAGAAGAATTAGGAAGAAGCAAGAAGGAGCAAGAAGGAGAAAAAAAGAGAAGAATTAGGAAGAAGCAAGAAGGAGAAAGAAAGAGAAGAATTAGGAAGAAGCAAGAAGGAGAAAGAAAGAGAAGAATTAGGAAGGAGAAAGAAAGAGAAGAATTAGGAAGAAGCAAGAAGGAGAAAGAAAGAGAAGAATTAGGAAGGAGCAAGAAGGAGAAAGAAAGAGAAGAATTAGGAAGGAGCAAGAAGGAGAAAGAAAGAGAAGAATTAGGAAGAAGCAAGAAGGAGAAAGAAAGAGAAGAATTAGGAAGGAGAAAGAAAGAGAAGAATTAGGAAGGAGCAAGAAGGAGAAAGAAAGAGAAGAATTAGGAAGGAGAAAGAAAGAGAAGAATTAGGAAGGAGCAAGAAGGAGAAAGAAAGAGAAGAATTAGGAAGAAGCAAGAAGGAGAAAGAAAGAGAAGAATTAGGAAGGAGAAAGAAAGAGAAGAATTAGGAAGGAGCAAGAAGGAGAAAGAAAGAGAAGAATTAGGAAGGAGAAAGAAAGAGAAGAATTAGGAAGAAGCAAGAAGGAGAAAGAAAGAGAAGAATTAGGAAGGAGCAAGAAGGAGAAAGAAAGAGAAGAATTAGGAAGGAGAAAGAAAGAGAAGAATTAGGAAGGAGCAAGAAGGAGAAAGAAAGAGAAGAATTAGGAAGGAGAAAGAAAGAGAAGAATTAGGAAGGAGCAAGAAGGAGAAAGAAAGAGAAGAATTAGGAAGGAGAAAGAAAGAGAAGAATTAGGAAGGAGCAAGAAGGAGAATGAAAGAGAAGAATTAGGAAGGAGAAAGAAAGAGAAGAATTAGGAAGGAGCAAGAAGGAGAAAGAAAGAGAAGAATTAGGAAGCAGCAAGAAGGAGAAAGAAAGAGAAGAATTAGGAAGGAGAAAGAAAGAGAAGAAGCAGGAAGGAGCAAGAAGGAGAAAAAAAGAGAAGAATTAGGAAGGAGAAAGAAAGAGAAGAATTAGGAAGGGAAAGAAAATAATTAGGAAGGAGAAAGAAAGAGAAGAATTAGGAAGGAGCAAGAAGGAGAAAGAAAGAGAAGAATTAGGAAGAAGCAAGAAGGAGAAAGAAAGAGAAGAATTAGGAAGGAGAAAGAAAGAGAAGAATTAGGAAGGAGCAAGAAGGAGAAAGAAAGAGAAGAATTAGGAAGGAGAAAGAAAGAGAAGAATTAGGAAGAAGCAAGAAGGAGAAAGAAAGAGAAGAATTAGGAAGGAGCAAGAAGGAGAAAGAAAGAGAAGAATTAGGAAGGAGCAAGAAGGAGAAAGAAAGAGAAGAATTAGGAAGAAGCAAGAAGGAGAAAGAAAGAGAAGAATTAGGAAGGAGAAAGAAAGAGAAGAATTAGGAAGGAGCAAGAAGGAGAAAGAAAGAGAAGAATTAGGAAGGAGAAAGAAAGAGAAGAATTAGGAAGGAGCAAGAAGGAGAAAGAAAGAGAAGAATTAGGAAGGAGAAAGAAAGAGAAGAATTAGGAAGGAGCAAGAAGGAGAAAGAAAGAGAAGAATTAGGAAGCAGCAAGAAGGAGAAAGAAAGAGAAGAATTAGGAAGGAGAAAGAAAGAGAAGAAGCAGGAAGGAGCAAGAAGGAGAAAAAAAGAGAAGAAGCAGGAAGAAGAAAGAAAGAGAAAATGGAGGAAGAAGCAAGAGGAGGAAAGAAAGAGAAGAAGCAAGAAGAAAAGATGAAGCAGGAAGGAGCATGAAGAAGAAGAAGAAGAAGAAGAAGAAGAAGAAAGAATGAGAAGAAGCAGGAAGAAGCAAGAAGAAGAAAGAAAGAGAAGAAGCAAGAAGAAGAAGAAGAAAAAGAAGAAGATAGAAAGAGAAGAAGAAGAAGAAGAAGAAGAAGAAGAAGAAAAAGAAGAAGAAGAAAGAAAGAGAAGAAGCAGGAAGAAGCAAGAAGGAGAAAGAAAGAGGATGAGCAAGAAGAAGAAGAAGAAAAGAAGATGTAGAAGAATAGTAAAAAGGTGATCAATGAATCAGGCCATATCAATAATTCTGGCCAATAAAGCTCATTAAAATATCATTTTTCGTTCGAGTTCAATAACAGGAAATATCACGTATTGCAAATTTAATAGAAAAGCAATTCTTTGTTCTTTCATCACTGTACAAATTGAATGAACAGGATGATCAAGAAAAAATGCAAAAGAACTAATTTAAGAAGGATGAGTGAGAAGGAAGCGAGACAATAAAAATAAGAGATATAAAGAATGAAGGAAGAGTAGGTGAAGATCCGAAGTACGTGAACAAATCATTGTCAAAATAAATGGCAATAATAAGCATGAATATGTTGCCTATCTACACGTCTACAATACTTTATTTAATTGCATTGCATGTATTGACGTACGTGTACTTGAATTACACGTGACATTAGAATTGAAATACGTGACATTATTATCTACAAGTATTTCATTCTCTCTAATATTATTATCTTATGTCTTTATAATTAATTCTATTTCATGTCTTTTATTCTTTTCATTATAATGTTTTATTTGCTCAAAAATTGTAATTGCAGTACTTGAACATGATTACAATTCTATAAAAATTATTGTTAATGTATCATTTTTCCCATCTTATTCTGAAGAATTATTCATTAGCAGATCAATTTATTTTTATTATACTTCAATTATTGAAATAGAGAAGATCAGGGGCGCTGTCTGGGGGGGGTCCGGGGGCAGGCCCCCCTTGGTGATGACTCAAGCAGTTAAATAGGATTCTCTTTGCTCATAGTAACAAAAAAAAAAAGATAAATATGAGGAGGCACAAGGCCGTGAAATTAAAAACGGGCACTCGATATTCTCCTACTTGCCCAGTGGGTCGGAACCCACCTAAAGTATTAGGTTCACCATAACATGGCTGAAACGGTGAGGTGGAACTACCCGTCTGGTAGGGTCTCCCCACCATTAAAAGCCACGATTAGTATTGACCGAACGAAGAGGGGACTCTGCTTCAAATCGATCGTTTTGCATTTTTTCTGTCTGTTTCTTACGTATTGAACGCGTTGACCAAATTTAATTAAATTTTGCACAGATCTTATTTTAAGGAATTCCCAGCGATGTATGTGTAACGATTTTTTAAATTTGTGCATTTAAAATATATTTAAAAGAAAAAAGAAAAGCTAATAGGCCCACTACTGTAGGAAATTATGATTTAAAAAAAGAGCTTCTCCATCATATGCAATTGGAATCAGATTCATGCATCTTGTTGAGCCTTATTCATAAGAATAAAGTTATTATTATACAACTTAAGAGAAGCAAATCATTTCTAATATTTCAACTAAGTATAGCCTAATAACAAGTGATTACTAAGTAAATTATATTGTTGTTATTATTATTTTTTTTATTATAATCATTATTATTATTATTATTTATTATTTTTTTTATTATCATTATTATTATCATTATTATTATTATTATTATTATTATTATTATTATTATTATTATTATTATTATTATTATTATTATTATTATTATTATTATTATTATTATTATTATTATTATTATTATTATTATTTTATTATTATTATTATTATTATTATTATTATTATTATTATTATTATTATTATTATTATTATTATTATTATTATTATTATTCAGGTGGCACTGGATATGAACACATCTTTTCACTTCACTGTTACAATTTCGAGAAAATAATTTAAAATAAAAGTAATAAGCGTGTTAAAACTGATTTATCTGAAGAATCCACGGGATTAATAGAGTGTGATCGCAAAAAACCGGACTGAATTGTGCATAGTTTCAACTTGAATCGGAAAAAAGTGTATAACCTCAAAGGTAGGGCAGACCGGAACTTTCCTACAATTACTTTACTCTTCAAATGCAATAAATTAAAATAAATTCTGAATTTGGAAAAATAATTAAAATAAAAACTGTAAACCTGAAAATTTTATTGACTTATGAACAACTGAAACCGTCAGTTTGGGCTTGAGTGTGTTTGTAGTGAGCCGAGAGAACTATAAACTTCAACATGAAAAATTGTTCTAGATGTGAAGAAAGCCTGTCATCCGATGGGGACACAGTGACTTGTAACGAGTGTAATCAACATATGCATTTTGAATGCTCGGGGCTGAGGGAAACAACATATAGGAGTATGTCAACTCAGAAGAAAGCAGATTGGCGCTGCCCGACATGTAGGCTAAAGCCAAAAACAAGGAGTGATTCCACCTCTTCATTCGAGAACATGGATATACAAGGTATTCTTAACCAGATTTATAATAGATTAGATATGATGCCAGAGATCAGCAACAAAATAGAAAATCTAACAAAATCCATCTCTGGCATCACAGAGGAGATGAAACAGTACAAAGAAAAAGTGGATGAACTAGAGAAAATTAATGAAGATAAAGAAAAAAGGATAGAATCACTAGAAAAAAGAATTCTTGAATTGGAGAATCATTCTCTGGAAAGGAATATTGAAATCATTGGCGTGAAGAAGTTAACGAATGAAAATCTTAATAATATATTTGAAACAATCACAAGTAAACTAAACATACCAAATATATCATCGAATGACATAGAATCCATCTACAGACTACCAGTAACGAAAAATAAACCGGATAACGCAAATATTATAGTCAAATTGAAGAACAAGAAGGAACGAAACATCATACTACAAAAAAGGAAAACGCAAATCACAAATGAAGACATCCTGGGTATAAACAACAAAGAAAAAATCTACCTGGCCGAAAATCAATCGAGGGAGTTCAAAAAACTATTCTGGGAGATAAAACAGGAGGCGATACAACAAGGATTCAGATATATATGGAGCAGAGAGGGAAAAATATATATTAAAAAATCAACAGAGGATAATAAAATACGAGTGCGTTCAAAGAATGATATCACAGAACATTAAGTTAAAAATTTAGTGATCAGTTGGAAAACATAAAGTTAGAATACTTATACATAGGCCTATAGAACAAAGACAATATTCACTATGAAAATGAAAAGTGTGAGAGGTAAGGAATAGGTATTGACTCTTTTATTGTGAAATCCGAAAATATTTTTTGTCTTTCTTTCCATCGTCTAACTCATTGAAAAATTCAATTAAGTTGTGTGCACTGTTTCGCTGGTCTTCTAAATCTACAAAATTCTAAAAATAAACTGAATAAATAATTTGTTGTAGGTATCAGAAAACTTGATAGATTGTATAATAGGACACACTTTATGAATAGGTTACTTGTAATAATTAGCAGATAAACTTCATCACTTCACTGTGAAATTATAACAGACAACAAATTATGAGTAAATCACATATAACAAACAAGATCAAGTAATAACCAACAGGCACACAACTTTTATAAACAAATGCAATGATAAAGAATGAGTAAGAAGAAGTTAACAAGAAAGCTTAATGATCCCAACTAACTCAACGTACAGGAACGCAATAAATGCTCAACAGAGATTAAATCTATCTTATCAATACCGTTCGGCCTATAGATAATACGAGTTTTCAATGACAATCCATATCAAAATGGAAGGACAATTTATAAATCCTTCACCTTCTATGATGTTGAATAATAGAGTAGAAATGATGTGAAAAATACTAAAATTTATTAATAAAATAGGGCTCACAGCAACACACACAAAAGCCCAACAAAACAATATAAAAAAGCGAATTAAAATCTTGAAACCCTAAAATAATTAATTCACTACATAAATTAAATAAAATAATTTCCTCAATCATTAAGTATGGATCGATTATTTGAAATAGAACAAATACAGACAAAGACTTTCAATAGTATTCACGATTTCAAAAATTCAATTACAGAAGAAAATACATTTGAATGCATCATGATAAATATTAGAAGCATAAAGAAACACTGGGACACACTAATAGCAACCTTAGGGAAAACACTAAATAGAGTAAAATTACTTATACTGATCGAGACTAGCTTGAAAGAGGAAGAGATAGATTCATATGATATCCCAAACTTCAATCACATAAGCTATAGTAGAGAGCAAAGATCTGGTGGTGGTATACTGATATACTATAAAAATGAGTTGAACATCAATGTAATACCTCAAGATTTCACAGCTAGCGAATCACTGATATTTGAATTATCCATGAATAACAAAAAGTACTTGATTGCTGTATTCTACAGACCACCATCGAGTAGTATATACCAATTTAACAACCAAATAGAAAATTGGCTGCAATCTGCGCTAGTTAAAAATAGCAAGAATCTGATAATTATGGGAGATATAAATATTGATGTCCTAGAGGAAAATATCAATCTGCAATCACAAAGTTATCTGAATATATTGTATGCAGCTGGATTGCAAACGGGAATAAAAGAACCAACCAGGGAAGAACTATATGCTGACCATATGACATCAACATGCATAGACCATATAAACACCAGAATAAACCCAAACCAAATAGAAACAATGATTATTAAAACAAAAATAGCAGATCATTACATGGTGGGTTTCAAATTAAATAATATCAGGACAGAGACGAAAGTAGATGAAAAAATAGAGATAATCTCAGATAGACTAGTAGGAAATATGATTAAAAATACGAACTGGAATGATCACCTAACATCAAACAACTCAACAAAAATATATGAGTCAATAGTTCAGAAATTTGAAAACATATACAAGAGAGCTACAATAGCAATCTTCAAAAAGAGAGATAAACAAAACCAGCCATGGATTACAGAGAATATTAAAAACAAAATCAAAAGAAAGGATGAATTGTGGAACAGACTGAAAAGGCAACCGAATGATTACTACCTGAAAAATGAATATACAAATCACAGAAACCATCTGACAAACGAAATACGTAGAGAAAAACGTAAATATTATTACAATAAAATCAACACTCATATTGGAGATGCCAAGAAGACATGGAATGCAGTCAATGAGATTCTCAATGTAAGAAAAAAACCAATTAAATCAGTGATAATGGAAAATTTTAAAGTCAGAAGAGAAAAATATATGAAAGAATTATGTGATAACTTTAATGAACACTTTAAAACCAAAATAGAAGAAATGAATAAAAACATATTAAAAAATGAACTTCATGTGCCAATGATTAGAACTTATAGACATGATATGAGAAATGCAACAAGCACAATAATGGAAGCAATTGAGATGAATGAATTACAACTTATAGTAAAAACCCTAAATACTACAGCTTCCCCTGGTATTGACAATATAACACCAAAACATATAAAAGATCATTTTGAAAGCCTGAAAAAAATTCTCCTGCATCTATATAACACAATAATTAAAACAGGGAAAATTCCAACAATGATGAAAACAACAATACTCAAACCCATTTATAAAAATGGACATAAAAAAGACATTCAAAATTACAGACCTATAGGTGCAATTTCAGTATTAATGAAAATATTAGAATTCATAATTCATGATAAACTACTAAAATACTCAATACAGAATGATCTGCTGAATAAGAACCAATATGGCTTTGTTCCCGGTAAATCCACTACCCAATTATTAGAGAGAGTATCGTACTTGATTAATAAAAATATAGATCGGAGGAGCTTAACCTTTGCAGTACTATTAGACCTGAGCAAAGCATTCGATACTATCCAACATGAAATACTAATAAAGAAATTGAATGTGATGGGAGTATGTGGGATGGATTTGGAATTATTCAAGAACTATTTTACAGACAGGGAAACAATTGTTAAAATTGGAAACAGTAATAGTACTCCAAAATCCCAATCATTCGGGGTCATTCAAGGTTCCCCATTATCACCCTTGCTATTCAATTTATACATTAGCGATCTGAAAAACTGCAATTTTAAGGGAGAGGTCTATAACTATGCAGATGATACCATCATCCTATTTACACACAAAAACTTATCAGTCGCAGCCGAAAATATACAGAAAGACATAAATACAATCACAAAATATTTTCACAACAACTATATTCATATTAACAGTACAAAAACTAAAACAATAGTATTCCATAACCCAAAATTAAACATAAATATTCTCGATTCAAACAATAGAATAATTAGTCACAACTACAAATGCTTTTCAATACCTAATCAGTGTAATTGCAAAAAAATCAAACATTCAGATTCAGTTAAATACTTGGGGCTGCATTTTGATTCAAACATGAAATGGTACACACATTCCCAGATGTTAGCAAAAAAACTGAGATATATAGCACATAGATGTTATCAATTGAGAGAATTGCTACCCACAAAAACAAAACGTATTGTGTACTTTAGCTTGGTTGAATCCCAAATAAGGTATGGAATAACTGTATATGGTCATGCCCCAAATTATATTCTGAATCCAATTGTACAGTTAATTAACAAAATAAGAAGAAACCTTTTCCATGGTCTAGATACAAATATCCTGCAAATACTCCATTTCCGAAACTTATACAACTACATAATATTACTAAGATACTATTTTGAAAACCGTTACCGACAAATAATTGAAAACAGATACAACACAAGACACTCACAATATAGAACATCAGAATATTACACAGAGATGGGAAAAGCTGTACCAGAATACTTTGTACCACATATCCTCAACAACATCCCTAACTACCTAAGAAATCTCAACACATATGCCGATGCAAAAAGAGAAATCAAATGCTATTATATATCGAATCAATAAGACACCAACTAGCATATTTCTCAATAATTATGTTGATAGGTAGGGAATATATACACAAAATATACAAACAGCAAAAAATTACAAAAATTGTAGCCATAAGTACAACTGAACCTCATAAAACAATACTGTTGTATAATAATTGAAATAAGTCTAGAAAAACAAAATAAACAAAAAATAATTTGATATAAACCCCTAATAAAAGCTAAAATTAGCTTCATAGGGTAGCCACCAGAATACAGATGATTGAATTTACTATTCTAATACTATTCTCACAATATATGTATAAATTATGCTTGTATCTGTATACTGTACTTATATCATTGATTTTGTCATGTAAAAGTGAGATAATAAAAAATAAAGAAAGTAAAGAAAGAAAGATGCTTTTGCAATATCTTCTTTCCTTTCTCCAGCTTTACATTTAGGTTTGGAGGTGGTTTTAGCCAATAGTTCATGCTCATGTACATGTCAAATGGCAAAACGCCTTAATAAAAGAAAAAAAAAAAAATTATTATTATGCTTTTAAGATCTTCTTAACGTTTCTGCATCCAATGTCACCATGTTTTTTTTTTGTTCTGTGTTGGTTCTTTGAATTTAATTGATTGTTGATTGAGTGTCCTGTAGTTTCTCGATTTGGTTCTAAGGTCAGCTATTGTGATGTTTAGTTCCTCCATATCCTGATACATTAAACATTTAATTAATATATTTTTTAAACTCATTCATCAAACATCTGAAATCTAATTTGAGCAATCAGTTATCTCGCAAATAGAAAGCACAGCCTTGTTGATGTGATACAGAGTGACATTTTGTGGAAAACAGACATGAAATAGAATTGAATCAAGGGTTAGTTGTGATGATTGTATTTAATTTTGCGATGGTGATTATCATTGAGTACATGGAGTATACTCCTCTGTACAAGCACCCTTATTCTTGGGCGTGAGGTCTACTGTTCACACAACTACTAGTTTATTTATTACCCTTAGCTACCAGAAAAACACAGCAGAGTGCGTTGCTGCATCCTGAATAGGGGAATAGTACAGTGTTCTCCGTTTATTTGGCCTCTGTTAGCCCTCCTTTAACCTAGTGACCTAGTTTGGGGGAGATCGCTGTCTATATATAGGTAGGGAAGCTAAAGGTTTTAGGGGAAGCATACAGTACGGTATGCATCTATATATATAATCTACACCGTACTATATGTTTCTTCTACATATCCTCGGATATTAAGTTGTATATAGCAACACTCCTTCACCACCAGATGGCTCTCCTGAAGCCTGAATTACAATAAAGAGCCTTAATATTAAATATATGTATATAGTTCCATAGCCGATTAGGTGACTGTTCAGACCTCAACATTATGTTTTCGTCCCAACAGCGTACTACGCGAACGAGGAGTGAGGTAGGCTAGGATTACTGTAGGGCTAACAGAGTAGTACCTATAAAGCCCACTCTCACCACTAAACAGGGTCAGATGAGTGTGTATACTGTCCAGCACACTTCTGAGTACTACTTTCTGCATTCAAGCCATCATTACACAGAGACGTTGTATGGGAAGCAAAATAATTGATCTAGCCCTTGTTCGTATTTGATATTATATACAAAACCTAGTTCACACCAGTTCAATACCTATTAGACTATGTTATAAAGACCAGAGGCGAATATGGATTAAATGCAGTGGGGATAGAGGTGGTTACCATGACCAATACTTACAAGTTTGGAATTCTTTGTTTTGGTATAGTACAATCGAAATTTTGACAAATTCAACGATAAAATGACACCAAATTCTTTGAATATTGTAAGGGTTGAACCAAATTTAATAATTATTGGTAACACAAATTTGTGAGTGTAAAATATAGTTTTATAGAAAGTTTTTGTAAAAGGTAGTTTTGTAAAAGATTTTTTTCATTTTGGGTAGCGAGGGGGGAGCACTGGCTCCATGAGCCCTCCTTATATAAGTACATGATTTCAACTAAAATATGAAGAAATGTACAATAAAATAATATTGTTTTCAATTTATACTGATGCATTATCTCATTTTCTATCAAATGCACAAACAAAAACACAGAAAAAGTATAGAATTTGGGTTTTGAGGGGTAATGATGCCTTCCATGGGTGTGATGGGAGAAAAATAGGGGTTTGAGGGGTAAGGAAAGGTTTTTATGGTTAGGGTGATAAGGGAACCTTTTAGATCTTTATGGAAATGCACTTGAGTGAATGACATCACTTTCAAGCCATACAGAGCAAATTAGCAATCAAAAGTAGACATCACAAAGAAAGACATCACTGCTGAAATGAGCCATTAAAACATCCGAAAGACATCTCTATCTCTTTTTATTTTCTATTGAGGGCAGTTGAGTAAAAGGAGTAGAGTATGTCGGGAAATTAGAAGGGTGGAGGGAGTAACTAAGAGGACAAAGTCAAAGAAGAATGAAAGGGGGAAGGAGAAAGGGTCGAAAAAGAAGGAGAAGAGGGAGGAGGAGGAAATGAAGAAGAGGAAGAGGAAGAAGAAGAAGAAGAAGAAGAACAACAACAACAACCAGAACAAGAACAAGAACAAGAACAAGACGTGAGGAGAGGAAAGAGAAGGTGTAGGAGAAAACAAAAAGGAAGACTAGTGGAGGAGGGGGAAGATGAGCAGGAGAAACGAGCAGGAGGATGAGGAGGAGGAGAAACAGAAGGAAGAGTATAAAGATGGTGAAGCGGGGGAGGAGAAGGAGATGGAGAGTGAGTAGGAGGAGAAGGAAGAGGAGAAGGACAAAGAGAAGAAGAATAGTAAGAAGTAAAAAGACAGGAAAAGAAGTAGAAGAAGAAAAAGAAGAAAAAAGACAGAGATGAAGAAGAAGAGAGTATGAAGAAAAAAAACAGGAAGAGAAGAAGAAAAGGAGACGAAAATTAGTAAAAACAAGTGAGACAGTTGAAGGGGAAGAAAAGGATAAAGAAGAAAGATATCTAGAGTGAGAAAAGTGGAAGTGAAAGTGAAATAAATAATGTTAAAAAGACAAATAGGAAGTGGTGAGAAGGGGATTGGAAACGTAGAGTAACCAAAAGACTGACAGAAAAATGGAGAAAGGGGTTGTGAAGTGTGCAAACGGTGGGAGTTAGAATGAAAGAGAAACTGGAGAAAAAGAGAGTCAATGATGAGAGGGAGGTGGTCGCATTAAACCTTGCCTTTAATCTTAGAGTCAAAGGTCAAACAGGAGGAAAGAAACTACCTTGAAATGAAATGGGGAATAAATTGAAAGGAAGCTTGGACTAAATAATGCGTTAATACAAAATCAGAGTTACTCATTTGACTTTGATATTAAAAAGGATAGAATTGCATTTTGAATGTCAGTCAAGAAATTGAGAAACAGCTTTATTTGAGCCAAAAAAATACTTAATTAATCTATAAAGGAGGTAAAAGAGGTTCGGAAGTGATGTCAATACAGCTTACTACAGACCATGCCTTATCAAACTAGGGCCTTCTGCCATTGAGGTACCTGTATTTCTATAAAGTAATGCTAATTTTTTACTATAGGAGCGGAAACCTCAATCCGCGGCAGGAGACTTGCGGACTCCGTTCAGCGGGAAGTCAGCTACCCCCTAAACCAAATAAAGAATGTTTCCGCAGATTTTATTAATACGTAGCCCCCAAAATATTCAATACTATCCCATTTTCTGTAAAAAAGCACACCCGATATCTAATATTCAAAAAAGAAGTTAAAAAATGGCTGTTAGCCCAAGATGAAATTGAAAACTTACTAAAAAAACTCAGTTAAGAATAAAATTCGGACATGTCACGGTTTACTACTGACGTTTTCAATCAATAAGGCACGTAATAAATAAAAAAAAATTTAAAAAAACATATATACATCTCTTGTCTACTATTAAAAACTCAAACAGAATTTATAAAATCATTAAAAAAGCTCCTAGTACTGAACGGACGATTTCTCCCTTCTCTTTCTTCATCTAAAATTTAATTTTGATAGGAATATGTATTGCAATTAATTATGTTTCATTCATCTTTATTCATTCATATTATTATCATTATTATTATTCTCATTAAAGTATCTTCATTTTTTTTCTATTTACTATAAGTTACTACTTAATAATTACATTTTATTATTTAAGTTTATATTATTATTTCTTTTTTTTCTTTTCAATTTATATTAGATTATTTTTTATTTCGACTTCTGAGTTCTGTTGCTTGTATATTGTGCTCGTTAAGTATATTATTGTTATCACTAAAAATATCAGATATTTAATATTATGATGGCAACTCCCATATAGGCTATTCTCGGGAGTGCCTACTTTCTCTAAGAATATCACAATGTATTTCTTATGTACTACTTGTGCATGTTGAAGATTGTTGTACCATTGTTGTTTATTGAAAAATAAAATTATTTATTTATTTATAATGTTATTATTTTAACACTAATGTCACTTTTCAGTATCGGTACAGGAGTCTAGATCAGAACTCAGGATTTCATCAAAACCGTGTCGAAATGAATGTTATATGCATTAGTCACACATCAGCTGATTTAATCATTTTTAAAAAAATGTTGATTCCAAGAACCTAACAACAAACACGCATTCTAGGTTATGTTAGTGTGGGTGAGTTATCGGATTGACTGGTTTAGTTGAATTATGCCCGGTTTCTGAGTTGTTCATTAAGTTTAATGGGTCATTAACCCATTGCTCCAGAATTGAGTTAATGGTACATTAAGTTAATGAGCAACTCAGAAACCGGGCATAAGACTTTTATCATAGATAGAGTGACCTTTTGTGAAAAACAGACATGTAATAGACTACGCAAATTAAATCATGGGTTAGGTCTGATGAATGTGTTTAATTTTACGATGGTAATTATCATTGAGTACATGGAGTATGCTTCTCTGTGCAAGCTCCTTTATTCTTGGGCGTGGGTTCTACTGTTCACAGAACTACTAGTACAAGAAATTTAATTTTAAAAAAATTAGTAAAGAAATGATGAAAGCAATAGTATATGGTCTTTCTGTAGATTAATAGACCAGGCAATCACCCATATAACAGAGTAGCAGTTTTGAGAAGACCGAAACCATTTGCAGTCTAATTCCAATTTTGGGACAGCTGTTCACCCTGCTCTGCCCCACACCACAGCGGGGGTCAGTTTTGGGTTTTGTGGCCCCATGTGTGTCGTCACCTGTCGCTCGGGTATCATTTTGGCCCTCATTTTTCAAAATCCTAATTATTTTCTTTTGATCGGTCCCGCTCAGTGGACATAGAAACAAAAAACCTGCTTCCTTGACTTTTGTCCTCAGAATAATAACTTTTGTCCTTACAAAAAATTGCTTACTCTGTTGTTTTTGAAAGATTGAAGCGCACAGTCGGTGGTCAATGTCATTTGTCATGCCTCCTACGCTGTTAATATTCTTTTCTGCTCCACTCTGATAGAAAAAGAATCAGAAGGTCAAATTAAACAGAAATACTATTAAACAGATAGCTTTTGCAATTGGATATGGGGAGATCATAGGTGACAAAATTTTAAATAAAATAAGTAGGAGACTAGCAGGCGGTCCGCTTAGCGCAGTTGGTTGGGGCGTCACAACTTCAGGTTGCTGTCGTTTCAGCGGTCGTGGGTTCGAATCCCGCTCCTCCATCTGGCATCTATATGCTATCATTCGCCTCATCACCCACGCACAAGTCTCAGACTCATGTGGGCATCATCAGAAAAAAAAAATCAGGGCTGCAACTAATACTGGAGAAAAATCATGGATAATGGTTCAGTATCTGATACATTAGGTGAAGAATTATTGAAAAGGAACGAATTTGATGTAGCTTTTCAAATTAAACTTATTTTTAAGAATTTGTTCTTGTGTAGTAAAGATAAATTTGATATCTGGGATAAAAATGGAGTTTACAAATTGAATTGCGGTGATTGTGATGCCTGTTATGTGGGTCAGACCGGTAGAAGTTTCAAACATAGAGTAAATAAACATATTAAAGATTGGAAAATCCAAAAAGGGGACTCAAATTTTGCAGAGCATCTTATTACTAATGGACACAAGTTCAAGGCCGTAGATAATGTTGAATCTCTGCATTTGATTGGCAAAGGCGGACAATTGAACATTTTAGAAGCTTCGGAGGTAACTAGGTTGGTAAAAAACTATTCTAATACTAGTTTAAATAATCAAATTTATTTCAACCAATTCAATACAACTAACTTGGTTTTATCATAATTCTGGCCTACATTTTAATAACGGCTCTTTCATGTTTTTCTCGGTTGGCCTAGACTCCATTTCAGTGAGCTTCAATTTTTTATTTTTTAAATTTTGTAATTGCTATGTATTGTTCTTGTTTGTTGCTTTCTATGTTTCCCTATTTTTGGTTCTTGATTTCAACACTTTTTTTGCTTGTTGCTCCTCCCACCAGTGGGCGTGATTTGTTAGAGCCTTCAGCCAATCACAGACGTTCAATGATGGTCAGCGTATCAGAGGAACTTCCAGCCTCAGCCAATAGTATCATTCCGTATTTAGT
This sequence comes from Conomelus anceps, assembly GCA_948455865.1. Classification (NCBI taxonomy): domain Eukaryota; kingdom Metazoa; phylum Arthropoda; class Insecta; order Hemiptera; family Delphacidae; genus Conomelus; species Conomelus anceps. The sequence goes on along the minus strand of OX418216.1, from coordinate 136,280,311 downwards.
ATAGTTTAGTAAGCTAATCTGTACTTTAGTTTTAGTTTAATTGAGATTGATAAAAAGTTATGGAGTTAAGTAATTAAAATAGTTAGTTACAAACAGTAAAAGTGGACCAGATCCAGATAATGGGCCATCTTTATAAATGTGATGTGAGAGTTAGATACTGCCAGTAAAAAGGCTCACAGCAGAATTATACGTCTGTCGAGAACTGTTTAATGCTCTTCCTAGAATTGTGCGAGTTATGGAGATCACTAACTTTAAGAAATATTTGAATGGTTGCTCATCAGTGAATGTTTATATACAAAGAATTGTTTACAATTGAATTTTAGTTTTTGTGTTTGATGTTTTGATAAAAGTTTCAGTATTCTGGATTTATATGTAGGTTATGATATCGACGTTGTTGTAACATTTTTCATGTTTTTTGGCAATAATCAATTTGGTTTGATTTGATCTGATCTGATTTGATTCGATTCGATTCGATTCGATTTGATTTGATTTGATTTGAATTGATTTGATTTTATTTGGTTCGATTTGATTTGATTTGAATTGATTTGATTTGATTTGGTTCGATTTGATTTGATTCGATTCGATTTGATTTGATTTGGTTCGATTTGATTTGATTCGATTCGATTTGATTTGATTTGATTTGATTTGATTTGATTTGATTTGATTTGAATTGAATTGAATTGAATTGAATTGATTTGATTTGATTTGATTTGATTCGATTTGATAGGACGTTTGCGCAATTGGGGGTTGCATTTCAGCATTGATTGTATTCAAATATCAATAAATTATTATAAAAAATGTAAACAAATTGATGTAATTATGTAATTTTTTGATGAACTTGACCTACATAAAACGCAGACTTGACCCCGGTGCATAACAAGACGCATCCCTGGTGACGTAATGTACTGTAGAACGATATTATTATTTGACACATAGAAATGAATTACACTGCACTAATAGAAGCGAGGTAAGGTCTAATCTATTTTTGTGGTCTTGTTAATTCTTGAGTTTCTCAAAACGTCAAGAACGGGATCTAATCAAATCTACAGATGTAGATTGCTGAAGTTCTATGTTTACAGTCACTGTTCAACCTTAATGGGCTTAATCTCCAATATAAAACGAAATATATCAAAAAGCGTTTTTGAGTTTGTGTTTTTTGGAATTTTTCAAGCGTAAGTCGTACGGGCCAATTTAAGTGATGAGTTGTGTGTTTTTTTGGCGGGCAGTTTAATTTGTAAAAACATCCCTTTTTTCCCATTGATTCTACACGTTATTTGGGGCTTTCAAAAAGTCTCCAAAAAAAGGGTTGATCTACATTTCATTTGGACGAGCACTCAAATCAAGGATATTACCAACAAGAGATGTATGGGAGGGTGTTCACTAAATGCAGCTCAAATTCAGAATAAACCCTTTTTAAATTCTATTATTGTTAGACATAGGCTAAAGCTCACAAAGTGGAAGACGCTGAGTGAAGATTGTTCATTTTTGGGACTTGTTCTTCTTGTTTGCCCACCAGCTTTTCATTTTTGTGCGAATTCAGCTCCATTTTGCTCCAACTCTTGGAGGTTTTGGTCTATGGTTTAACTTCCCATTTATTACCTATGACACTCACATTACTGATTTATTCACATAAAGAAAATATTAAATAAACCTAAGTTATATCCAAGTGAATCTCTATTTTTTTATTTCAACCTTATGACAGTAAGGCAACTCTATTTCAAAATACTTTTCAAACATATTTTTAAAAATAGAGATAAATTCTGTAGGATTGATAAATCCATTTACAACTTTATAACAGAGACTTCGCTAAGGTATGTTGTTCACGATTCTAAGTTGAGCTTGATAAGAAGACAGTTGATGTATATGAGCACTAGATTCATAAATAATTATACAAATAATTGATATGAAAGCAATAGAAACTTGGAAAAATAATTCTTTTCTCTGGGAGCTGAATGGTGGTAACATATTTTTGACTGTTTATGCCTTCTCTACTTCTTCTTGTTTTTTGAGCACGCTAATATTAGTATGTCTATTTTATTTGTGTATTTCCTTTCGAAAAGTATTTTTGTTTTGTTTTTCTCTCAAAATATTTTTTCTCTTTTGTTATTTGTACTATTCTATACAGTGTAATAGGATTGGTTCATTTTTGTAATTTAATTCTGTAAGTTGAAATTGGTATCTTGAATGAAATTTGAATCGGACTTTTTGGGACTCCCACCAGCGGTCAAAGTGTTTTCTTTTGCTGGTGGTGCCTGAACATAAATTTTAGTTTTTTTCTGGTTAGTTAGGTTTCTTTTATTTCCTTTATGTTAATATGTTAATTTGTAACCATTAAATTATTTTGTTGTAAAGTTGTGACAATAAACAATAAAGTTTTTTCTGAAGTTTTTCTATTGTAAATTTCCTTGTTGGTTATTTTCGCCAGTACTAGGTCTTTTTTAAAATTTCGTATTCATTCTCCTCCATTGACAAGTGTCGCTACATAGTTTACTATTCTTTTTGTTTGTTTCTGGTCTGGAAGCCTCAGGATGTGACCATAAAATTTAAGGCGTCTTTTTCTCATATCTGTCTCTATATTAGAATATTTTTCAACTTTAGACGATTTCTGTAATGTATGTTCATTATAATAATAATAACAATAATAATAATAATAGTCAAAATAATCAGTATATTGCTTTTCCTGGTGGGGAGACCCTTTCAATTATTTCAGTGATAAATATAACGAACCTAAAACGATTTAACATAAATATTCTCAAGCTGTTAGTTACCCAAGGTTACTATATACTAATATACTATAACTATATACTAGCCTTGTTAGTTACCCCCTTATAAATCATAAAACAATTGAAAAACTATTTAGTTAAAGCTTTTTATAGCGTAAAAAGAGTTCCTATCTGATCAAAGATGAGCCTCACCTCAACTAATTGATATAGTGATTATGGTAAAACTATAACTAGTGTATAAGTTTGTATAATACACTTTAACTGGAGTCTCCAAGACGTAAACTACAAAAAATTGATATCTTCTCTACCACTCAAAGCTGTCTCAAAACCCTAAAATAGGGGCAACTTTTTTTTTCAAATAATCAACTTGCAAGCCCCCTTCAACTTGTCAAGACAGCTTTCTGTCAATCTGTGCAACCAGGTACCTACCCGGCTACTAACTGTTCCAAAAAAGTTTTCAAGTGTATTTTTGGCATGACAATTTCCGCAGTAATGTCTACTGACGCCATCTTGTCAAAAGTTTGATAGAGAAAAAAGTCTTTAGCACGAAGGTCTGATTAAAACACATTAGACACCCCACTTTAGCAACTGTCCATTTACTTTGTAAGACATCAACTTATTAAACGGAACTTTGTCATGACATGGACATATTCATGTCTTATCTATTTCTATCTGCTTCTTCTCATCCTCCTCCTTCTACTCCTCCTCCTCCTCATCATCATCCTCATCCTCCTCCTCATCTCCATCATATTCCTCATTTTCCTTCTCTTACCCAACCTGCTCCTCATCCTCCTCCTCCTCCTCCTCCTCCTTCTCTTCCTTAACCTTCATCTCCTTTTCTTCCCCATCCTTTTCATAATCCACCTCCTCTCGTCTTCTTCATCCATCCTCTTTAACCTCTTTGATCTCTTTCTTGTTCTCCTTAACCTTCTTCTATTTCTACTTCAACTATTTCTCCTACACTTCTCCCCCCGTACCTTCTTCTTTTTCTTTTCATTCCCTTTTTCCTCTCCTTCTCCTTCGCTTTCTCCTTTTTCTCCTTCTCCTTCAACTTCATCTTCTCCCACTTTTCTTACTGCTACTCCTCTCCTTCCCGAACCTTCTTCTTCTTCTTTATTCCCTTCACTTTTCTTTCCCTTCTCCTTCTCTTAGTTTATACCATACTGGAGACACAATTTCATACTCAGCTCGATACATTAAGGAGATTTGTACAAAATCATTATTTCTAATTAAAAAAAATCTCTCATCAACATTCATATCATCTTCATACTCATTTTATATTAATTTTTATTTTAATCATTTTTTGCTAATCTTTCTCTCAAATCTTACTTTTTAGTCACATTTTTAGTATTAAAAACATTAGGATACATTCTCATAATCTAAATTAGCAATTCATAATGTAATATTAATTGAAATCAATCTAAAATCTGAAGTCAATTTAATTAACTCAATATTTTGCCGAATTTAAGAAAAATGAAGACCAAATGTTCTCAAGGTTAAGTGTTCGAATAGACGAATTTTTGTCCAAACTTCGCCTTTTCATGTAAATGCATCACTTAGAATTTCATCTCATTAGCTCTACCCATTAGATCAATGTTAATATTTCCAACAAAATGTAAATTGTATCATCCAGATCTGCTTTCTAAGGGATGTTAAAATATTGCATGTAAGCACACATTTGAAAACAAAAATTGTAAATTAATCATGAATAAAGTAATCTAATCTAATCTCCTTCACCTTCACCTTCTCCTTCTCTTTTTCCTTCTCCTCCGCCCTCTCCTTTTCCTACTCCTTCTCCTTCTCATTCTTCTCCTTCTAATTCTCCTCCTCTTTCTCCCTCTCCTTCTCTTTCTCCTCCTTCTACTTCTCTTCCTCTTTCTCCCCTCTCCTTCCCCATCTCTTCTCCTTCATCTACTTCTCCTTCTCCCTCTCCTCCACCCATCTACCACCTCCTCCTTCTTCATATTCTTCCTCTTTTTCTTCTTTTTCTTCTTCTTCCTCTTTTTCTTCTTCTTCCTCTTTTTCTTCTTCTTCCTCTTCTTTCGCCTCCGTTTTTCCATTCATTTTTCCTCTTGGGGGGGGGGGAGTTTTTTTCTGAAATTCGTTCGTGATCAAAGCTTGTTGAGTGGAAAACTTTGAAAATGCAAACTTTTGGAGTGCCGTGTAAAGTAGTGCTGACATCTTTAGTTTATATAAAGTGATGATTTTACTGAAGTATTTACTTCAAGAAATATGACAGGTGGTTGCTCCAGGTCATTTTTATAAAAACTTTGTTGATTGGATAGAAAATATACTATGGTTTATTAAGTATAATGTGGTGCTGTACAAGATTAGATTAGATTATATTTCTTTATTCATTTAAATTTACAAATTTGCATATGAATGGTGAAAAACAAAAATATTGTCATCACATAGATATATACAGTAGAGAACTTACAAAATACTATTTTTATAGTGCAAAGAGTTATGTACAATTATCTCAATTGTATGATATCATTTGTAATGATATTAACTACGAATTAGTAACAATTCAAGTGATGCAATTACATGAAATGGCGAAGTTTGGACAAGGATTCATGCATTCTTGACACTTAACCAAGAAAGAGATGAAGAAGAAGTAGGAGGAGGAGGAGGAACAGGAACAGGAGGGGGATGATGAGGATGAGTAGCAGCAACATTCATAAAATTATTAATTTTTTTCTGTATTTGAAATAAACCAACTGCGCAATGTTTTGATTTTAAATGTAAACAACAGCTGCCAATGTTTTTATTTCCACCAGCAGAAACTAACCTAGATCTGTTTAACACAGTAATATTTATTTTAGTATTCGGCTTTTAAACTCCAAAATCAATAGCGATTTCATTAGTCTATGAGGAAGTCTACCAACTTTCAAGAGTCTAGAACCTTCTTTTGAAGCCGTACAGCACAGACGGACGGACGGACAACGGGCTCATTTCAATAAGGTCATGTCGGATTTTTAAGGCAGTGCGTAGGGTTTTTGGTCATAATTTTTGGAGAAAAACATTCCTCCTCAAATCAATAGATAACATTGCAAAGCCCTAATAATATTCAATACAAGGAACTTCGATAATTATGACCAACCTTATTAAATATTCCACTTCAATGCCCTTAACCATTACCCCCCCCCCCCTCCTGGGGTACCCCAATTTGTAAAATTGTCATTAAAAATGTCAGTTTCAACTACTGATTTTTTTGGGGCGATTGATGTTGAACATTATGGAAGTGAAAATAGAGAAAAAATGAGTTGAATGAACAAGAACATTGAAAAGATATCAGTGAACAGCAATTGGCCTGAAAGGGACTCCAAAGGGCCGAAGGGCAGCAGCCAAAGGGTCTCTCATCACAGTGATGGATTAAGGGATTGAGGGTATGATGCGCTGGCAGGGTCAAAGGTCACGAGTGATTGCGGGGGGGGGGGGGGAGCGTTGGGGAGGGGCATCCCTTCGTCCCACAACTTTGCTTTTATTCTGAAAAGCAGCATCAGGATGGATATATATAATACAACATATATATAGACTAAAGAGAGCAGTAACTGAAATCAGTGGAATTGAAATGAGTCAGGTAATAATCTGTATTGCTGCTGATGCATGTTGCTTATTCTTTCATTTTCTTTATCTTCTTCTTCTTCTTCTTTTCCTTCTTCCTCTACAGTCTTCTTCCTCTTCTTTTTTTGTGTTCTTCTCATTATCTATCTTCTTCCTCATCTTCTTCCTCTTCTTCTTCCTCTTCTTATTCCTCATCTTCTTCCTCTTCTTCTTCCTCTTCTTATTCCTCATCTTCTTCCTCTTCTTCTTCCTCTTCTTATTCCTCTTCTTTTTCTTTTTCTTCTTCTTCTTCTTTTTCTTCTTCTTCTTCTTCCTCTTCTTCTTCTTTTTCTTCTTCTTCTTCCTCTTATTTTTCTTCTTCTTTCCTTCTTCTTCTTCCTCTTATTATTCTTCTTCATTTTCTTCTTCTTCTACAGTTTTCTTCATCTTCTTTTTCTTAGTGTTCTTCTCATTATCTATCTTCTTCCTCTCCTTCTTCTTCTTTTTCTTCTTCTTCTTCCTCTTATTTTTCTTCTTCTTCTACAGTCTTCTTCCTCTTCTTTTTCTTAGTGTTCTTCTCATTATCTATCTTCTTCCTCTCCTTCTTCTTCTTTTTCTTCTTCTTCTTCCTCTTATTTTTCTTCTTCTTCTAGTCTTCTTCCTCTTCCTCTTCTTCTTCATTTTCTTCTTCTTCTTCCTCTTATTATTCTTCTTCATTTTCTCCTTCTTCTACAGTCTTCTTCCTCTTCTTTTTCTTAGTGTTCTTCTCATTATCTATCTTCTTCCTCTCCTTCTTCTTCTTTTTCTTCTTCTTCTTTTCCCTATTTTTTCTTCTTCATTTTCTTCTTCTTCTACAGTCTTCTTCCTCTTTTTTCTTAGTGTTCTTCTCATTATCTATCTTCTTCCTCTCCTTCTTCCTCTTCTTCTTCTTCTTCTTCTTCCTCCTCCTCTTCTTCTTCATTTTCTTCTTCTTCTTCCTCTTATTTTTCTTCTTCATTTTCTTCTTCTTCTACAGTCTTCTTCCTCTTCTTTTTCTTAGTGTTCTTCTCATTATCTATCTTCTTCCTCTCCTTCCTCTTCTTCTTCTTCTTCTTCTTTCTCTTCTTCTTCTTTTTGTCCTTTTTCTTCTTCTTTTTCTTCTTCTTCTTTTCCCCTTTTTCTCCTCCTTCTCCATCACTACTTTTCCTCCTCTTCTTCCTCCTAATTCACCTCCATATCTGCCACCGCCTCCTCACCACTTACCACTCCTCCCCCTTCTCCTTCACCTTCTCCTCCACCTTCACCTTCTCCTTCTCATTCTCCTTCACCTTCTCCTTCTCCTTCTCTTCTTCTCCTCTTCTCACTCCTTCTATTGACCTTGCCTTCTGCTCCTCCTTTTCTTCTCTTTCCTCCTCCTTTTTCTCCTTCTTTCTACTCCTGTTTTTTTCTCCTCCGTCTTTGTTTTCTCCTCATCCTTCTTTTTTTATTATGCTTTACGTCTATTTCTCCGTTTTCTTCTTTTTCTTTCCTTCCTCCACCTCATTCTTCTTCCATCTTTTTCTGTTCTTCTCCACCACATTTCCTCCAGCAAATACTAGCCTACTATTTCCTTTAATCTTTCAGAGCTTCATTAGACTTTTTTCCATTTTCCTTTTTCCCCTCCATCATTTCTTTCAATTTTCAATATTTTTTTTAATTTTTTCAACACCCCCCTTCCCTTCATCATTTAATAGTTTTCGTTCTACATTTGACCTACATTATGACCACCAATAGTTCCACATTTGACTCCTACTTCCATTCCTTGATACTGTCCATTATTACATTCCTCTCAACAATTTTATTCCCTCTCTTCCTCTTCCATCTATCCTCTTTATCTACCTCTTCCAACGGCGCTGAATGAAATAATAATAACGACGTATTGAATTAATTTGCGCGGCCATTTTGAATCGTCGCTGTTTTTCAGTTCCGAGACACGCCAGTAATTGGACACATTAAAATTCACTTGTTCACAGTGCCGTGCAGGCCATGATGACACTGATCATCATTCTAATGATAATTATGATGACGATAGTGATGATGATAATGATGATGATGATGATAACTACTGCTGACGAAGATTGCTGTGCGATAATGACAATAATGACGACTAAAAAACAAAAAAGAACAGAAAATAGTGGAGGACAAAAATCACACGCTGAAGAGACAAAGCCTTCTGAATATTTATGAGATGGTACTGCCACTTTATGACCTTCTCTTCTTCCTCTCTTTATTACTCTCTCTAGTTCTCTCTCACTCTCTCTTCCTTCCTACCTATCATCAATCCCTCTTCCTCACTCCCTCTTCCACAATCACTGTCACTCTGTCGCGCTCTTTGTCACACTCTCTCTTCCTCTATTTATCAGTCGCTCTCTCTCTCTCACTGTATCTATCTCTCCTTCTCACGCTATCTATCTCTCTTTTGGTTCGTTTTTCTGTCAAATATCCTCTGTTGTGTGTCTGCTACCTCCCAGTAGTACATAGAGGAGTTACGGTTCAAAGCCATGACGTATACGGAGTTAGTGACCCCAACGTTGTAAAACATGAAGTTTTTCAAACAACTGAAGTGTGGTCTTCAAATAATGGATAAACAAATAAATATTTCGTTTTTCTTTGTAGTGGCGAAGGTGATATAGTGGAAGATAACCCAAAGGAAGAAAAAGACTTCAAGTTGTCACAACCATGGCACATTTATTGAAAACAGTGAGTTAATAGTTTCGGTTTTACACCATTATCAATCTCAAACAAACTCAGTTGGTGTGAATAACTTGAGTTTGTTTGAGATTGATAATGGTGTAACAACCGAAACTAGTATCTCACCATTTTCAATAAATGTGGTTGTGACAACTTCAAGTCTTATTACTTATTAAATATTTTATTAGCAAGAAAATAAATTTGGAACTACATGTTCATTGGACTCGACAAATTTACATTATCAAGAAATTATTGTTTCTATCAGTTGTGCTATAGATATGGTTGTGCTATCAGATATGCACCATTCAACAGCTTTCATTCCTATCAACATATTTATATGCTTTCCAATTCACAAAAGAAACACATCGACATTCTTGAAAATGGATTTTCTTTCTTATTTTGTTTTGTTCAAATAATAATCCCATAATAAATCATGCCTCAATATTTTCTCTCTGTTTTTTCTCTCAATTTGACGAACCTTCTCCTCCTTCTCTTCCTTCTCCTATTTCTCCTCCTCCTATAACTTTCTGCTTCTTCTCCTCCCTCTCTTCCTTCACCTCCTCCTCCTCCTTTTTCTCCATCTTCTCCTCTTCTTCTTCTACTTCTTCTCATCCTCCTCCTCCTCCTTTCCTTATCTTCATTCCCCCTCCTTCTCATCCTTCACAACCTCTTTCTCCTTCTTTTTCACCACCCACTTCTCCTTCACCACCTTCTGTTCCTACTCCTCCTTCTCTTTCTTCTCTTCCCTCTCCTCCTTCTCCTCTTTCTTCTCTTCCCTCTCCTCCTTCTCCTCTTTTTTCTCTTCCCTCACCTCCTCCTCCTCTTTCTCCTTCTTCTCCTCCTTCTCGTCATACTCCTCCTTTTCCTCCTTCTTGTCTTCCTCCTCCTCCCTCTCCTTCTCCTTTCTAGTCCTCCTCCTCTATCTCCGCTATCACCTCCTTCTCCATCTGCTCCTCCTTTTTTCTCCTTCTTTTCTAGCTGCTCGTCTTCCCCTTCCTCCTCTTAATTCTCCTCCTTTTCCTACTTCACCTCCTCCTCCTCCTCACATCCCGCGTGTCTTCCTTCTTTTTCTTCCCCCTTTTTCACTCCTCCTCCTTTTCCTTCACCTTTTTCCCTCCTCTTCCTCCTTCCACCTTTCTTCCTCCACCATCTCCTCCTCATTGTCCTCCTCCTCCTCCTCCTCCTTCTTCTCCTTCATCCTCTCCCCTCTTCATTCTCCTCCTCTTCCTCTTCTATCCTCTCCTTCTAATCCTCCTCCCCCTCCTCATGTGTGCTTCACCTACAGCAAAACAAAATTTGAGTATATCCCGTTGACTTCATGAGCGATTCCCTTAAAAATCCAATCAAAACTTACAGAGCACAAAAACATATATATAATAGACCAAGCACTTATGTATACAGGTATAGTGTAACACACGCAATCCAAATTAGATGTACGGCAGTATGTGTGATGGTTTGTTGGTTGTTGGGGGGGGGGGGGGGGTCTAGTGGCTGAAGCGTGACCGAGAGAGAGCGAATTGCGGTGATTAAAAGTGGTCTGGCGTCCGGTAATTAGCCAATTAGCATAGATTAAATCATTTAGGCCTCTTTGTCGCAGGATGTGCTCTCAGCCAGTGTGACAGGTGCTTTCTCCCTCCCACTACTCGTTCTTTCTCACTTATTCTATCTCTATCTCTGTCTTTGAAACTGCTAATTGTCATGCATCCTAGATGTACACTTCCCTAGTCTCCAAAAACTTGCAATATTTCGAAAAGGTGCTTTCGTAAATATGATTTGGTGCTATGCTAAATCACTTTTATTTATAATGTGCGTAAAACTGGGAGGATATAATACCAGAAACGCTGAATATGCATTTTTACCTTTAGCTTCTCCATCATATGAAATTGGAGTCAGATTTCAAGAAAGCTCTTGTTCATATGAATTTAAATATAATTCATAATAATAACATATTATTTTGTTTGAAAGAAAAAATCATTTTTGAAATTCTATTAAGTATAGTAACAAGTAGTGATAACTAAGTAAATGATATAGAAATTTAATTTATATTGCTTTATAAATTCATTTATCAGACATTTAAAATCTGATTTAATTTGAGCAATCAGCTGTCTCGCAAACAGAAAACACAGCCTTGTTCGTGTGATAGAGAGTAACCTTTTGCGAAAAACAGACATGAAATAGACAACGCAAATTTAATCAAGGGTTAGGTGTGATGATTGTGTTTAATTTTTTGATAGTGATTATTATTGAGTACATGGAGTATGCTCCACTGTGCAAGCACCTTTATTCTTGGGCGAGATGTCTACTGTTTGCAGAACTACTAGTTTAGGATACATGTAACTATTCAACTGCATAACTTACTGTAACTGTAAACTATGAAACTATATCTGTAATGTTTTCCTGGAGTTCAAGGTGATATATATTTTTCGTCCCCACAATAATTCCTCGGTCCAAGCTTCTTTTTGTCCCCACAATGGTTGCTTCCTTTGAAATGCCGCCGGAGACTTTTATGACTAGGCAGCTGTGGTGACACTACAGTGTGAAATTCCACAGTTTATAACGTTACTACCACACTGGACTCTCAACTTGAACTAATCAATACAAAAACCCTGAGACGGAAAAAATATAAATGGATTTCTTGGTATGATTCCTAATATCCATTTCTGAATAATCTACAGTATATGAATATAAAAATCAATATTAACAATATTTCACAATGTTAACAAAGTTAATATTAACATCATGGAACAAGAAATCCAGGAATTTAAAAATCAATCTTCAAACTATGTAATTCAATAACTTTTTAACGCATACACCGAATTTGATGACTTTTTTGTTGTGTTCGTTATTGTCAGGACCAGGTTATAGACCTATCAAATTTTTAATCCGACTTAAGGACCCTGCCCTACAATCCTTCAAAGTTTACATGTTATTCTTATGAAGTGAGTTTTTATTAGGTTTCATTAAAATTATGCAGATATGTGTATTTTCAACAAATCAGCTGTTATAATGACTATTTCTAACAACAGCCGGTTGTATGCACCGGCGCATTATCTAAAATTTCAAATACTGGAATGTGAACGGCTGTGGAAAATACTTGAGACGAGCGTCTGAGCCTAGCTCTAAAAACATGTCGCGCATGCGCCGGGTACCAACTAGATTACCAGCTGTAAATGAACCAAGCATGAAATTATTATTTCAATCATCTGTTTAATAATACAATAATTGATTAGAACAATTTCCCGTGCAGTTTTTCTTTCCAATGTCTATAAACAAATCACAAGTGCAGTCGTTGAGTATTTGTAGCATAAATCTAGAAAACCCATGTTTTGCACATGGACAATTCTATGTGGCCTGTTCCCGTGTCTGTACACTAACAACATTATTTATTTTTGCGCCAGGAAAGAAAACTAACAATGTTGTGTATAAAAAAGGTTTGGAATAAAAACCTTTTTTAAATACCTTTTTTTAAGATTTATTGCGCCGCATCGTGCCTCCATGGGTGAGCGTTCAGCCTAGTGTGTCATGAGATGCATTGACTTTTTGGCGGTACAATGTTCGCCGGGCCAGCTAGTTTAAAATAAATTTGACTATTATTAAGGACAAGTCAGGGCCTTAGTGGAATTGTGCTGTTGTCCGTCCGTCCGTCTGTGCCCTAGTGCTTGAAAGGAAGATTCTAGCCTCTTGAAACTTGGTATATAGCTCCGTCATAGTCCAAGTGAGATCGCTATTAATTTTGGATCTAGTCAAATATAACAATAATTATTATGTAAAAAAGATCGCCACTGTAATCTTGGCTAATTGGTTAATTGGTTAATTTTGGCTAGTAAAAATAAAAAAATTGGTTCATCTCAAATACAAAAAAAAAAATTGAAGAATATTATGGAGGCTGATGCTTAGCCGAATCATCCACTTTGTTTCATAGTGCAAGTTTTGACGTTAACATTTTTGATTGTTTTGAAATATTTTCTTAAATTATTTTGAACTAGCTATTGTGCCCGTCCTTCGTACGGATTATGTTTAGAAATATGACTAAATATGTTTCGGCTTTTTTTATAGCAACGATCATGAAGTCGTTAGCAGCTTAGTAAACAACTTGGAACGTAAACAATTCAGTGACAGTTATCAGAGAGAATATTTGAAAACAGCTGATTGATATATCATGATAAATTACGTGATTTGTTCTTATGTGGTAATAAAACTTGGAAGAAATGTATCCAAAATTGCACAATACTTGGTTTTTAAACGTTTATTATTCTGTTAAAAAAAGGTAATTTAGTTTTTTATAGCTAAAGACATTGTCAAAAAGGTTTTCAATACTGATAAATAACTTTAATCCCGATCGATGCTCTCGTTTTTCAGGAGAAGGCCGCGTAAAATGCCTTCGGGGCCGTGACAGACAGACAGAAATTGAGATAAGACTTGTTTCGGTTTCTTTTATGTATAAAACGTAAAAATAGCCAAAAAATATATAATTCTGATAAATGGAAAGACAAAACTCGAATTTTATTTATATAGATTGGAAAAAAGGAAATATTGATGCATGATCTGTTGGACAAGAAGTAGCAGAAACTAAACTTTTTCAAGAACTGCTGATGTGTATTTTTTGTGAATTGGGAAGCATATTATGTTTATAGAAACCGAAGTAGTTGAATGATGCATATGCATATCAGCACAACTCATAATAATAGTAATATTATTACTTTATGTATAATCTTCAGTTTCTTGGTTACTCCGTTGTATCGGTTTATTTTATGTGAATTCGTCGGGTCCTTGGATCTTTGTATAATCCAATATTGGTTTATTTATTTACATAATGTTTCATAATTACTAAAAATAATCATCAATTTGAACAATAACTTCAATATCAGTTTATGTAACGACTGCTACGATAAAGTCAAAAGTGAGATGTAAGTAAGGGCACAAATTGAATGACCTTATATCCTAACCCATAATATACAATTTGCAAAATTAAACAAAAGATAAAAATACAATAATAACCGTGTACCTGAAAAGTTACATTGAAACCGTATATATAAGAAATCAATGGGTTAGTCTTTAAAAATAAAATAATGACTAAATTTAAATTACAAAAATTTTAAAAATAAATAAAAATAAAATGATGCACCCTTTTAATATTTAGCAATAGAAAATTTAATAAAAACATGAAATGGTAGACCCTTTCAATATTTAACACCAAAAACATATCAGTTCATACTCACCGAGAATGACATGAAATAATTTTTTTTCGTAGGATGAAGCCCACATAGGTCTGAGACCTGTGCGTGGGTAATGAATTGAAATATGGTGATTGATGAGTTGTACCTACAGTTTTAGGTGGGTTCCGAACCACCGGGAAGTGATTGTTAACTAGTAAGAATATTACAACTTCAATAACAATGAAGTCATAGCTTTGGGAAGTGATACCCAGTGCCGCAGCAGGTATCTGTTCAATCAGAGATAGGCCGTTTTCACACACACCGACACGGCGCCGGCACGACACCGGCAAGATGTCGTCCCGGTGTCGTGGGGGTTGAGATACAATGCTGCCAAATCGAACAGCTTTCACATTCACCGACACGGCACCGGCAGCCGGCTACGAAACTCCTGGGCACTCATTGTAAGGGTGACCGATTGGATTGGCCAGCAAAAAATGCTCTGTTCTCTGTTTGCTGTAAAATCACTTCCCGGTGGTTCGGAACCCAACTAAAACTGTAGGTCCAACTCATCAATCGAATTCATTACCCTCGCACAAGTCTCAGACCTATGTGGGCTTCATCCTCCGAAAAAAGGGGAAAAATGAACTCAAGTGACAACTGCTGTATAAATCAATAGTGAGATTCATAAGAGGATATAAATTAATAATTTTATAAGGATTAAGGATAGGTCCAGGATCAAACGTGTGGCAAGGAAATGTGATAGATGATAATATTTTACACTAGAATAATAAAGCAGTTCATAGTCACCAATAATAAAAAATTTAAAAAGTAAAAAAATTACATCTGCAATAGAATTATTAATTTCAATGTTAGTAACAACTGCAGTATAAATCAATTCTTTGGATAATGATATAAATATAACTTTCTAAGGATTAAGGATGAAATCAAGGATCAAACCTGTGACAAGAAAACGTAATAGACAGATGAGTGAGACAAATGCAACGAGAATTTCACTCGTTTATGTCAAGGCCCTGGAAGCGGACACCCAGAGAAAGACAAAGAGAGACAGTGAGTGTGTGTGAGAGAGAGAGAGAAAAGTATGTAAATTAGGTTCTGATGGGCGCAAAAGGCATATAAAATGGAGACACACTTAACTGAGGAGACAAAAATGAAGAAGAAGACAAATACAGAGGGACACAAGTATAATCAAAGGAGAAATAAGAAATAATAAAAGCGGTGGATAATAAAATAAATGACATGCGGAACGAATGCAAGAGCAAAAGGAGACACCGATATCCAGGTCTACCAGCCAGAACTGGACGTTTGAATGTATGTCCCACTATTAGCCCATGCGTCTTTGTCAATTCCGCTACCGATTATTCTTCTTCTTCTTCTTCTTCTTCTTCTTCTTCTTCTTCTTACTTCTTATTCAAGCTACTTCTGCTTCCCTTCCTCTTTCTTTTATCATTTTTCTCTTTCTTTATCTTTCTTCTTCAATTTGTCTTCCGCCTCCTACCGTCCTCTTCTTCTTCTTCTTCATCATCTTTTCTTCTTCTTCTGTTTCTTCTTCTTTTTCTTCTTCATCATCCTGCTTCTTCCAGCTCCATCTTCTTCCTACTTCTTACTCTTCTTCTTCTCTTTCTTCCTACTTTTTCTTCTTTTTCTTCTTCATTTTCTTCTTATTTTTCTTCTTTTTCTTCTTCTACTTTTTCTTCTTCTTCTTCTTCTATTTCGTCTTCTTTTTCATCTTCCTGGTTCATCTTCTTCCTACTTCTTACTCTTCTTCTTCTTCTTTTTCTTCCTACTTCTTCTTCTTATTCTGTTTTTTCTTCTTCTTCTTCTTCTTCCTCTTCTTGTTCTTCTTCTTCTTCTTCTCCTACTCCTCCTTCTTCTTCTTCACCATCTTCTGCTTCTTCTTATTCAAGCTACTTCCGCTTCCCTTCCTCTTTCTTCTATCATTTTTCTCTTTCGTCATACATCTTTCATTGTCTTTCTTTTTCAATTTATCTTCCTCCTCCCTCCGTCCTCTTCGTTTTCTCCTTCTTTAACACCATCTTCTTCTTCTTCTTCTTCTTCTTCTTCCTCACTATCTTCTTCTTCTTTTCAATCTTCTTCTCCTCTTCCTCCTCATCCTCCTCCTCGTCCTCCTCCACATCCTCCTCCATAACCTTCACTCTCCTTCTCCAACTATTCCTCCTTCTCCACTTCCTCCTAGTCCTCCTGCTCATCCTCCTCTTCTTCCTT